>KZ451908.1:3000380-3015922 GCA_002786265.1 Apostasia shenzhenica | reverse complement strand
TTTTGCTGTAACCTTAACTTGCTTCTTATCTATTTTGAATTATCTGTTTGTGTACGCCTTTTTACCTGCTGTTGTTTTAATTAGTTCAATTTATTTGAAATTATTTTTAATTCCCAATTCACCCCCCCTCTTGGGAAGGCCTAAGGGCCAACACATAAAATAAAGTAAAATAGTAACCTAAATAAATCTCTACCGTTTCAAAATAAAGACCTAAGTGAAATAATTCAAAAACTATAGACTAAAAAGTAATTATACCTGAACTATAGTGTAATTATAGCTTATCCTCAATTGAGGTTAATCTAACACTCTTATAGATATATTAATTTTTTATTTTATATGTTTATGTATATCTACTCATTTATCTTAGGGAGCGTTTGGTTCGTTGTTATCTTAGTGTTATGTTATGTAATCTAAATATCATGACATCTAGATGTCATCTTTTGATTAATAATTTTATGATTTAATAAAAAATTATTTGTAGATGTCATTAAATCAAACAATTGCCTTCTCTAGATAACATAACATAACACCAAGATAACATTGAACCAAACGCCCCCTTAGTATTTTTCATTATCGATAGTTAATTTATATATGAGGTAATTACGTATGCCACATCCTATTTATTTTAAAATATATATGTAATATAATTTATCAAGTATGAATTATATAATATATATATAAATAATTATCATAAATTTTAAATATTTCCTATATTATGTTATTTTTATAAAATTTAAACTATATAATGACAATTATTTTGAATGGAGCAACATTTAAAAATTTGAGTGACATATTTAAATACCTACAAAATTTAATAAATATATTTCAGTATTATATTGTCTATCGAATCCCCTGAAACTGTTATTACTAACGTCAATACAAATTACAGATTTTAATTACTCAAATTTAAAAAAAAAAAAAAAAGTAAGACGTGTAATTCAACAGTTACTTTTAAAATTAATTTACTTATAATGTGCTTTACATCATTTTACATAAGACAAATTACTAATGGAACCCTAGACTTTACCTATAATTACATTTTTTTGTTATATTTTTTAAAAGGGATAATTACCTACATGCCACACAATTTAGTTTTATTTATGTCTTACTCATCCATTCTTAATTAATTACGCTATGCACACTCAAAATATTATAAAATCTTACATACACGCATTTTAACTTATTTTTATTATAATGAGTAACCATAATTTTTTAATAACCTAACTATAGTTAAATTACAAATACTCTGAGCCGTTCATCATATTATTTTAAGAATATTTAAATATATTTTGAGTGAAAATTCTAAAACCTTAATGTTTAGGTAGCGGCAAAGGAAGGAAACATCCGCGACGTGAATTAATTTTTGGACAAATTAGCGCTTTAGTGTGGTATTGAGGAAGAGAAAAATATGTACCATTAAAAATAAAAATATAATTTTAATGATTTACTAATAAAATATTTTTTTCAAATAGATTTTGATTAAGTTTTAACTCAAATGTGTGTATGTAAGAATTTGTAATGTTTTGAGTGTGCATAGCGTAATTAACTATGAATGAATGGGTAAGGTATAAATAAAATTAAATTGTATGGCATATAGGTAATTATCCCTTTTTAAAAACTTACACTTGAATTCCCAAAATTTTAAATAAAATCTAATAAATCTCTATAATTTTAATTAAAAAATCTAAATATTTCAAAAAAAAATATAAATCAAAGTATAATTCAGGTTAGCAAGAAGGATCTATCAGTAATTTACACACACACATACACACACATATATATATATATATGGATTATTATAATGCTCAAATTATGTCCAAATTCTATTTATTCAATAAAGAAAAGAAATGAGGAAAGGGAAAAAGTATCAATAATTTTTAATAAAAATATCAACTTTATTTTAGATCCTAGACCAAATTATTTGAATAAAATATTTTAATCTAGAATGTGAAATAAAATTAATATTTTTATTAAAAATTATTAAATATGTGAAGTAAAATAATATTTTTTTATATTAAATTTGTGTAGAATAATTTAAAAATTTTATTATTATTATTATTATTATTTAAATTACTACCATTTTGGTACTGATTTTGATCTTCGCGCCAAACAATGCCTTAAGTCACAAATTCAAAAACTAATCAAAGCCAATAAAAATTAAATGTATGAATATTTTACATAAATTCCATCAACATCTCATTAAAAATAGAGACTATATTGTATCATATCATAAGTGTAAGAGACAAGAAAGGGGATATTAATATAAAAACACAAATAAAATATAAAACAATAAATTATTAGTCAAAATTAACTTTAATCTAGAAAAAAAATAATTTTACAGATCATTTCATAACACAAATTTCAATAATAACACATAATATTTCAAATCATATATAAATCCCAATATTAAAACCTTGATTAATTCACATCTTACAAAAGTTTTAAAATTTAAAAAGAATTTTATTTCTCATTTTATATGCATTTTAAAATAAAAACACTAAATCTTGAAATGTGTCCTCCACGAGAAGCTTTTTAATTACGTTAGTTTTCAGAAATCAAAATAAACGGTACCTAAATTCCAGATACATGAAATGTTATAGCAAAATATGCCAGTATCTTTTATTAAGTTTAAAGTGGAAACTAATTTATGGAGTAATTGATTTAACATGGAGGAAAAGTTGAATGCATGCTTTACTGGCTAAGGCTTTATTTAATTGAAGGAAAAAAATAATTTCAAAAATTTTATAAATAAATTGAGTGAGTTATATTAAAAATTATATTAGAATGTGAAAAATTAATTATTTAATATTAAAATATGTGTAAAATAAAATATAAAATATTATTTTATTTTTTTTAAATAAAATAAAATTTTTAGTTGAAAAAAAATTTAAATATAATTACAATTTAACTCAACCAAATGGAGCTAATTCAAAAGTAGGGGTAGCAAAACGGGTCGGCAGGTCTATCTCGGGTCGAACCCGAATTCGACCCGACTCGAATAGCTTCAACCCAATCCAGACTCATTTATTAAAAAAAACAGAAGCCATGCACAGAAGTCGCCCGGCACACGGATGACTTCGGATTAACAGAAGTTGCCCCCGCGTCGGGCAGCTTCTGTTAACTAATGGCAACCCCTATCGACATCCGAAACATACTACTTTTATTAATTTTTTTAATTATATTTATATTATTAATTATTTAATTTAAAATAATTTAATTAAAAAAATCATCATGAGAGAGAGAGAGAGAACAGCAAGTAGTCATGAAAATAAGATAATAACCAGAAGTAGTAATGAGAGGTGAGAGCAGGAGAAAGAACGCAATAGTACCTCAAGATACAAGCATACAGAAAGGCAAGATCACTCCAGCGAATCTAAGCCTAGATCTTCACTGCCTTTAAAACAGATATAAAAATCACGACTTTTTGAATCCAAAAAATATATATATATATATAGAGAGAGAATAAGAGAGCTAAGCAGAGATGATATTTGGGTGTAGAGCTCCCTTCAATCCAAAAAAGGGGCCATTAGAGAGCCGCTGCAGCTCCTGTGTCATGCAAACCACAACCCTATTCCATATTCTTCTTCTTCTTCTTCTTCTTCTTCTTCAGATCTTCTTCTTCTTCTAAAGAGAGAGCGCATGCATTAATGGAATAGGAAGGTGGAATCCATAACCCAGCAGCTCAAACAGCCCTGAAGTCCCATCTTTGGACATCAAGGAGCTCCACCTCCAAAGAGAACCTAAAAACCAAGCAGAACATATAATTAAAGGAGAAGATCGAAGAGATAGAAAAGATGAAGGCTTTAAGGAGGTTATATAGAATTGAAGGAGGAGACAGCCCATAACTGGTTCGTTCAATTCACTCACTGCAGTAATTTTTCTTCATCTTTTCCTTCTCTGCTGCTGTTCTAAATTTGCGTGCTCCATGGCTTTTAGCAGAACTACAGTCGAATCTCTTGTGAAAAGAAGGGAACACTGATGATGGCAGTCACGTGCCTGGCTGGACCCCACCGCCTTTTTCTTCAAGCGAAATCCTGACCTTTCACTTTCACTATGGAGGTTGTGGATGGGAAATTTTCATTTATGAGGGAAAAATTAATAAATTTTGTTCAAGGATAGAAATTACTTGATAATTTATTGAAGGAGAGTTTGTTTCATATTATACCATGTTTTTTTTTTAAAATAATTATTAAATTTCGTAATACTTATAAATAATTTTTTTATAAAATTATAAAATTCGATTGATACTAAAAAAAAATATAGTGAATTTTCTCGTTTCTATGATAACTTTTTAAACGGTGAAATCCTTTCTATACACCGGAGCTTCTTCTTTCATTCAACTCAATGATATTGTGAAAGTATATAATTCACAAATCAAATAAACAAATTAAATGATAATATTTAAATATCATGATATCTAGATTACATTGCATAATATTAAAATAATAATAAACTAAATGTCCCTCGAAAAAATTGCATTCAGGCATCTGACATCTGCAGTGCTTTGTAAATTAATTTCAGTTTTTAAAAAATTTAATTTGAGTTTTTAAGACTGCAAAATATTTTTTATTTTGATTCAAATTAAGATATAATTGTTAGTTTTTTATTAGTATGATAGTAAGATTATTTTTATTTGTTAATTTTATGATATTTTAAAATATAATTTTGAAATATTAATATTTATATTTTTTAATTTTATATTTATATTGTATAAAAAGTAAGAGATAAGGCAAATTGAATTTTAAATTTTTATTAAATTATAAAAGAAATATGAGGACAAAATAGTGTAATAGTTCTTTAAAGCAAATAAATAATTCAAATCTGTCAATTAATAATTAAACTTTATTTTTTTATTAACAAAAATTTAAAAATAGTTAGATTTTAAAAGAGAGACTAAAATTGTAGCACTTTAATAACTTTAGGGACTAAAATTAAGATTTTTAAAAGTTAATTATGATCAATTTGTAACACTCTTTTAACCTCAAGGACCAGATGCAATTTATCCTAATTTATTTATTTTATTAAAATTTTCTCATTCTTATTATAACTTGCAATCAAGTATCAACACAAGCTAAAAACATAAATTAAATTCGACATTTTGTTCAACGCATTTGTAGTGTATTTATTATTATTATTATTATTATTATTATATATATATATATATATATATATATATATATATGCATATATATGCATGTATATATAATTACGTATAATTAATATTGTTGTGACATCTTGTAAAGTATGTAAGATAGGGGAAATTACAAGCACAATCTCAAGGTAGACCTTCTATTATTTCTAGGTTCATTAAATTATCAAACACGATTTACTTGAGTTTATCTCGCACAAAAATTATTCCATGCATGTAAGTCATTCTTCTATAGGTTCTATCAAATTTTCTCATTGGGCCTGTTTGTTTGTAACGTTAAATTTAATAAGGTTTAAATTAAATTTAAATAGAAATATATTATTTTTTTGAAAATTGTGAATGATGTAAAATAAAATTAGCTATTATGTTAAGATATGTGAATGATGTGATATAAGTTAATTATTATTTTAGTAATGTGTGTAGGATGTGAAATAAAATTAATTTTTATTATTAAATTTTATGTATGATGTGATATACCTGATTAAAATGAAACCAGATTAATTTTTAATGGCTAAACAAACGGGGCCAGCGGTCTGTTTGTTTATAAGGTTAAAATTAAAATTGGATAGAAATAATTTTTTTATTGAAAATTGTGAATGATGTGAAATAAAGTTAGTTATTATGTTGAGATATGTGAGGGATGTGATATAAATTAGTTATTATTTTAGTAATGTGTGAAGGATGTGAAATAAAATTAATTTTTAATATTAAACTTTATGTGTGATGTGATATGTTAAGTTAAAATTAAACCAGGTTAATTTTTAACTCGCAGACAAACGGATTGAATCTAGCTGAGTCCTCTTTTGCTTATATTCAAACTAATTTTAAATTAGATTCTCAAACTAGTGCATAAATAAGCTAAGCTTCGAATGACATAATGTCGAGGCTTTGTTTCTTTAAAAGTGAAGAATTTGTGCTTGATTTGAGCTCACTACTAGCAATATACCTTGTTATTAGCCTACTAAGAAGCTTGCTAATTGTGCTTCACATTGAGCCTATTTTTGAGTTGTCTAAACAAACTTATATGATGTTCACCTCCGCATCTAATTAATTCATCACAATATTTGAATTATACATTGATAGAGAAAAAATAGGCAATGCATTCTATTAGTAAAATAGATTTTATCCCACTAAAGGGTCTTTAATCTTATTATAATCGAGTTATAAATATAGATGTTCATCTTCGCACTCGAAAGTATATAGGAGTTGTATATTAATATGCTCAAACTCATTTAAAATAATTACCTACATGCCACATCATTTCGCTTTATTTATGCATTACCCATCCATTCTTAGTTAATTACGCTATGCACACTCAAAATATTATAAAATTTTACATATACATACTTTCACTTATTTTCATTATAATGAGTAATTATTATTTTCTAATAACTTAACTATAGTTAGGTTACAAAAAATCTGAACCGTTCATCATATTATTTTAAGGATATTTAAATATATTTTGAGTGAAAATGTTAAAGCTTTGATGTTTAGGTTGTGGTAAGAGAAGAAAACATCCGCGACGTAAATTAATTTTATGACAGATCAACGCTTTAATGTGACATTAAGGAAGAAAAAAATATGTATTATTAAGGGTAAAAAATATAATTTTAATGATTTACTAACGAAATATTTGTTTTTTTAAATAGATTTTGACTAAATTTTAACTTAAGTATGTGTATGTAAGATTTTATAATATTTTGGGTGTGCATAACGTAATTAATTAAGAATGGATGGGTAACGCATAAATAAAGTAAAATGGTGTAGCATGCAGGTAATTATCCCTTTAAAATTATGTTCAATTAATAAACTTGGTCTCTAGGTTTGGTGGAGGAACTTGAATGAGCTAGTGCATGTTGAAATATAAAAAAATAAATATATTTTTTTGTTCAATTTTTGTATATGAACTCATCCGAAAGTTTAAGCAAATAAATTATAGTATAAAAATAATTTTATATTCTTACACATACTTCACACTTAAGCTTGTTTGCTTGATTAGCAACATGAATTTAGTTTAGTATAAGTGTAATATTCTGTGATTTAATTATGAATGTATTATCTCTTAAGCTTTTTAGAACTGCACAACTTGAGTACTTCTCAAAAATTTATCTATTTTAGGATTAGTTCAACTTAAACATACTTAATTATAAAATTTCATATTACATGTCTCATAATTTTGCTCTAAAAAATACTTTCATAATTTAAGATTATGTTATTTATTTATACAGTTAATTAAAAAAACTCTCCTTCAATTTCAATATTGGGAGCTATTCTTTTTATTAATAATTTTTTCTTAATGCATCACCTAACAATTATTGCGTGCCATTTTTGGCCACATGGATTATTACAAAAGTCTTTCATTTTTTGAAACTTATGCTATAGAAAATTGGGAGATTATTATATTGAAACTTGAGATTTATGATTCAAATAGCATATTGAATCTCACAAAATAACTAATGAGAAAGTTTAAGTTTATAAGTTTTTGTTTTAATAAAAATTTATAAGCAATGATTGAGGAATATTATATTTTTCGTGAAAAGTATTTGCTTATTGAATCTCACAAAATAACTCCCAATTTGATTGATTCAAATAACTTCTATTTGTAAGTGTAATAAGATCCATGTAAAATTAGGGACAAACATTAGGGTTCAGAATGTAATTTAATACAAAAATCAAAATAATGCTTGATTAAATAATAATAAATAAATATAATAAATATTTATTATATTCTACATAAATTTTAAAATGAAATAACTAATTTTTTATACTTAGATATTTTTAATAAAACTATTAATTTTATTTCACATCTTTAATAGATAAAATATTCTGATCTAAAATGTGAAATAAAATAAATAATTTTATTGAAAATAATTGAATATATAAAATAAAATAAAACTTTTTATATTAACATTTATGTAGAATATAATAAAAATTTATTATTATTATTATAATTATTATTATTTAGTTTAGTACTATTCTAGTCTTGGTTATGACTAAAATAGTTTTGGGTTAAACGGGCCCTTAAATTTAATTTCTCTTATCTCTAATTTATTTTTCTAAAAATTTAAAACTTAAAATTACAAATATTAATATCTTAATATAAGAGCTAAAAAGGTAATAGTTATGTTTTAATTAAGATTAAATATCAAGTTTTTATAATTTCAAAGACTTAATAAAATAAATTTTTATAATTTCAAAGACTTAAATAATTTTTTTTTTTAAATTAAAACCAAATGACAATAACCTTCTGACCCCAAAATCCTGGATGCAATTTATCAAAAAAAATAAACCTCTTTTTACTCAGATGACAGTAGTTAAATGGTTTTATTTAAAAGAAAAGCAATATTGTTTTGTTTTTTTTATGGCTTTCTTCTATATTATTGGATTGAACTTGTTCGTATTGGTTAATAATAATAAAATAATATATTATATAATATATATATATATATATATATATGTTTAATTGCTTCATTAAATTAATTTATTTCAAATTAAAATTTTAACTAATTTTAAATTTTTTAAGCCCATTTATGAACCACACTTACTATTGAATCAACACAAACATATATATCTAAATTTTTTTAATAAAAAATTACAAATTAATAGAACTAATTTTAATTCAAATTGAATTTGAATGGACAACCATTGAGCCAAGTGTAAATTAAATTGAGAACAGATTAAAGTCTACTCGTCCAAAATTTAGATAAGATCGACTCAATCGTGAGGAGGGTTAACAGCTTTTTTTTGTTTTTAGTTTTGATAAAATGAGTGGAAATATTAAGTTTATATAATTCCAACCTTTTAGTTTTACATACATAAATATAATATATATATAGAGAGAGAGAGAGAGACTAGTAGTTTTACATTTAATTAATAGTAGGAATAATTACCTACATGCCACACTATTTTATTTTATTTATACATTACCCATCCATTCTTAGTTAATTACGCTATGCACACTCAAAACATTATAAAATCTTACATACACACACTTTCACTTGTTTTCAGTATAATGAGCAATTATAATTTTCCAATAACTTAACTATAGTTAGGTTACAAAAAATCTGAATCGTTCATCATACTATTTTAAGGATATTTAAATATATTTTGAGTGAAAATCTTAAAACTTTGATGTTTAGGTTGTGGTAAGGGAAGGAAATATCTGCGACGTGAATTGATTTTAGGACAGATCAGCACTTTAGTGTGACATCGAAGAAGAAAAAAAATATGTACTATTAAGGATAAAAATGTAATTTTAATGATTTACTAACGATTTTTTTTTTCAAATAGATTTTGACTAAATTTTAACTTAAGTGTGTGTATGTAAGATTTTATAATATTTTGAGTGTGCATAGCGTAATTAACTAAGAATGGATAGGTAACACATAAATAAAGTGAAATGGTGTGACATGCAGGTAATTATCCCTTAATAGTAATATGTGTAATATATGTGCTTTCCAAATCATTATTTTAAGTTTTACTCAAGTTGATTGGTTTTGTTCCAATTTTGGATAAGATTGTTTTAAAACTCATAGTTTTATTATAATCAAAATTCTCACATTTTTAAAATAATTTTTTTTAAAATATAGCTTTTCGTTTTAATTGATATGCATCATATTGATATTGTAAAAACTGAAATAATTTTCGAAATTATTAAAATTATTAAAATTAAAATTTTCAATTTACCAGTGAAATAAAAACTGAATTTTAAAACTTTATTCTAAATCTGATAATATAAATATACACATATATATATATACACATACAAATATATTTATATATAATCTGTTTGGAGAAATGGATGAAAATAAGTTTAAACTTGAAAAATGAATGAAAATAAAAAAAAATGTATTAATTATGATAAATAGTTCATTTGTATATCATAATTGGGTTGACCGATTAAGCCTTATCTAAGTCTTTTAAGATGATCAAATTTGAGTTGACCTATTTATAACTAATATATAATGTTGAAATTTGTGTAGAATAAAATAAATATAAAATAATTTTTAAAATTTTTTTAAAATAAATATAAGATTTTAGTCATTATTATAATAAATTATTTTTTTTAGCCAGTTGCCAAATAAGACCTAAATTGTATTTCAACCCCGTTCAATGTGCAGAAAAATTAATCAAGTATTTGACTGCCTTGACCTTTAATAAGAGAATATGTCTAAGGGTGTGCATTAAATAATTTAATTTAAATTAAATTAATAGAATTTATTTAGGAGATATTTAGTTTAATATTATTTTGATATTATATTATATTATTTAGAAAAAATAATTGTTAGATTTAATGACATTTATAAATAACACTACAAGAAATTTACATAATAACAAGAAAATATTAACAACGACAAAAATTCCTTGTTAATATAGGGCAACAAGAACCTGCAAGTATTTTAAAAAGTGTATTGAAGAAGAGAAAAATGGTAAAGAAATCAAATGAATCTTCTGATCTGAGCAAAAAGACTCATGTAACTTTTTATATGGGTGGAGTCATTGATAGTGGTTTTTCACGGTTTTTGGGATCTCAAATACGGGATAATAACATATTCCCTGTGAGAGTAAAAGAGTGGAAAGAAATCGCAGAAGATGATAAGAACAAAATATGGAATAATGTATTGGTAAGTAGTACATATTTTATTATTTAAGTTTATTATTTTATGTTACTTATTTGTTTCTTGGTATAGGGAAAATATACATTTAAAGGTATTGAATATTGCAAAAAGGAAATAATGGATCATTTGCATTTGCTGTGGCAAAATTGGAGAGGAGATTTATATCGAAAATATGTTAAGGTAAAACTCCACAACAGGCCTTAACGAAAGAGACTCTTAAACATCTGACTCTTGGAGATTGGGAGTGGTTGGTGAAGAAATATTTTTTTAATACTCGTTATCAAGTAAGAATTACTCCTTTTAATTTATTGTATTAGTATTTTTTGGTGTTATTTAATTACTAAATTAATTTTGCAGAAACTTAGCAAGAGAAATAAAAAAAATATAGAAAAACTTACAATGATGCATACAACTGGTAGTAGACCTTTTAGAGAGTTCATGTATGAAGATGTATAGTTAACAATTATGTTATTTTATTATAGTAATTAAAAAATTCGGTGTCTCAAAATTTGATATTATAATTTTTGAATTGAATTGTTTAATATTTTTTATTTAATTATAACATAGGGTGGTAATAAGGGTTGCCCTCCAAATGTTGCGGAGTTATTCTTTGAAACAAGAAAGAAAGAAGGAAAGTTGACAAAAGAAGATTGTATTACAAAACATGTAAGATTTAGTTCATATTAAATTGCTTATTGGTTGGATTCAATTCATATATATTTAATTTTATATTCTTTGAGGTTACATTATGATGATTTACTCTTTCTTTTTTGCTAAACTTTTGTATCTAAATTATTTTAGTTTTTATGTATATGAATTTTGAAATCAGTTAATGATTTAGTTATTATATTCTATAATATTATTGATTTGTGTAGTTTTACTGACTTTATTATTTAATTTTTTTTGTTATAGAATGAACTGAAAAATGCAATTCAAGAAACTCCATCAGCATCTAATATCGAAATCATTGAGCAATGCTTCGGATCTCAAAGACACAAAGACGTTCGATGTTTAGGAGGCACTGTCAAAAGACGTGATTTAAAGTTGAGTGTTGAGCACAAAATATTAGATGCAGAAAATATATTATTAAAGAAAACAACTTTCTGATATGTCCAAAGAACGATTTGGGATTGAATCAGATTCAAGTTAGTAATATATAATTTCAATATAATTAGATTTTTGCCACTTTAATTCTTGATCTCAAAAATAATTTATTTTATTTATTTATTATTCTTATTTTTGTTACAGGTGCAATATCTCAGAAGTGATGTTATCTTTCTAGTTTTTAAGATATCTCAGTTAAAGTGTCAAGCAAATAGTTTATGCATTTAAATATTCTGCTATCATTCGTGAAACAAAAAACTTTTGTATTATGTAATTTCATTTCTATCTTCATATGGTTGAGAAATTTGTGAGAGTTGTAACTTTATTTGTAATGTTTATCAAAATTTATGTTTTATGATGATGTTATAGTATTTGGAGTTGTTTTTTTATAATATCAAAAAATTATGAAATACTTCAAAATGATATATATATATATATATATATTATATATTTATAAAAGAATTATTTATTACTAAAATTTTATTTAGTAATAATTAGAAGTTATTTTGTAATGTTTATCAAAATTTATGTTTTATGATGATGTTATAGTATTTGGAGTTGTTTTTTTTATAATATCAAGAAATTATGAAATACTTCAAAATGATATATATATATATATATATATATATATATAATATATATATTTATATTTATTATTTATAAAGATAATTATTTATTACTAAATTTTATTTATTAATAATTAGAAGTTATTATTGTTAAATTTTTTCAAGTGACAAGGGAACTTGTCCTTGTTATTTTTGATGTTATTTGTAATCATTACAAGGATATAATTTCCTTGTTAAATATGTATATACTCTTGTTAAATAAATAATTATAACAAGAACATAATTTTTTTTACGAAATATAAATAACAAAGGTACAAATAGTTTCTTGTTAATGCTAATTATAGTTAACAAGGAAAGAATTAACAAAGGAACTCAACAAGGAATTTTTACTCTTGTTAATTGAGAGTAACAATGGTATTTAATTATGTTAACAGGGATATGCTACTCTATGTTACAAGTAAATTTCTTGTAGTGTAATTTTGTATAAAATTATAAAAAATTATTAATTAAAAGATGACATTTACATAGCATGATATCTATATTATATGATATAATATTAAGATAATGATGAACAAATGCCTTTTAGTTAATTTAATTTTTAGTTTATAATCATATTTAGCTAGTTCGATTTTTTAAAACATTAAAAATTAAATTCGTTCTTTTTTCTCGATTCCGTTAGCTGAATGGATTAGATCAATCAAATGCACGCCCTTAGAAATGTCTCTCTATAGGAAATAGGGTTTATAATAGTTGAGTTTGTGTGAATCTACCTCAACTCAAACTCGAAATTTTCATGTTTGAATTGAGTTTAATTCGAATCTAAAAAATATTATTCGGATTTTGATTTAGTTTTTTTAGTTGAATTAAGTTTAATTTTTAATCTTATTTTTTTTAGAAATTCATACATTATGCTATCATAATTTAGCTATTTAATTTTTTAAATTCGGTATGCCTAAGGAACTCTATTAGCACTTCATGGCCATGTTATTTGGACTGAAGGGAGCTCACATCAACATATAGATCAGATGCACCAACACAAATAATCTTAACATTTATAGAATTTTATAGGCAAGTATTGTTGACGCAGTAAAAATGTCAAGATTATCGAAGGAGTTTTTTACGTAGAAACCGACCAGGCGAATACCAACGCGGCCAATCTATCGGCAGCTTGAAAAGTTTTTACGAGAGTCAAGTATTATAAAAAAGTGTGTAATAGTTAGCCTATAGTCTGAGAGGGGAGACAACGGGGAAGAGAGTTAGATAGGATTTGAGAGCTCTTTTTCTTATTACAATGAGATTTTTTGTAGCTTAAATTTATGTTAGAATAGTGCATTTCAGAAGAATGGCTCACAATGGTCATTGCAGAGGAATTACTATCGTTTTAGCTCTTACTCTAATAATGACTGCTGACTCAAGCGTGACGGCCTTGCTTGCATGGAACGTACGAATGTAGGGCATACTTCTTAAAAGCAGTATGAAAAGCCTTTGTTTTGTACTTGACTGCGCGGGCAGTTCAGCATGAGCCGTTCAACAAAGGCAGTTCATCGAGTGTCTTTCGTCATGCGTTCGTCGCCGAATTTCCCTTGAGCTCTTACCATATAAGCTTCCACATACACCACTCCAAATGTGCTGGCACGGATCCAAATATAACATATAATATTTTCTTGTAAATTTAGATAAATATATCCATTATCACTAGAATAATAATCAACGTTATATTTTGAGTATATATTTAAGTTACTTCACTTGATGAGATGTGCGTGTGCGCGCGTGTGTATATATATATATTACATATTTATATATGAGGTGAGATGAATCATAATTACATACTAAAAATAATATAATTGAGTGAACATGCATTAATATTGAGGTAGGTATATAGTATATTAAATCCTTAAACAGTTGAAGCATAATAGTTCATAAAGGAAAATAGTTAAACTTTAGGGCAACACTACCTCAAGATTCCTCATTCTCAATTGGACAAGTGTTGGTGGGAATACACTGTTTTAATTTCTAGTTGATATGCTCCCAAGCCTTTAGGCCTCCGTTTGGTTCGAGAAATTTTTTATCCAACACAAAATTTCAACTATAAAAATTAATTTTATTTCACATCTAATACAAATATGATATCAGAATTAAAAGTATTTCACATTTTACATATTTTCTAATGGTAAAATAAATTTCTCTTCCATTAAATTTAAAAAATAATTTTTTTTTCATGTCTAAAAAAAAAAACTCGAACAGAACGAGGCCTTAGAGATAAAGAGCATATCTAAGCTTGATTTTTGGCTTAATTTGTGATTCTAGGCAACAAAGTGTTAAGATATTAAAAAAATGGCAAATTACTCGTTTTAATTTCTAGTTGATATGCTCCCAAGCCTTTAATTAGGCCTCGTGTTTCGAGGGAAATTTTTTTCCAACACAAATTTCAACTATAAAATTAATTTTATTTCACATACTAATACAAATACGAATATCAAAATTAAAAGTATTTCACATTTTACATATTTTCTAATGGTAAAAAATTTCTCTTCCATTAAATTTAAAAAATAATTTTTTTTTTTCATGTCTAAAAAAAAAACTCGAGACAGAACGGAGGCTTAGAAGATAAAGAGCATATCTAAGCGCTTGATTTTTGGCTTAATTTGTTGATTCTAGGCAACAACAGTGTTAAGATATATTTTTTTAAAAAAAATGGCAAATTACTCGTAGGTTTATTTTAAAGTTTATCTATAATTATAAACTTTTAATCTATACTTTTTGAGGAATTTTCATTTAAGGTCCTAATTTTTTAATTCTTTCACTTAGATTCCTAGAATTTAATTGAACTTAAGGTCCCATAATTTTTAGTTAGAACTTAAATGGAAAGGCTTTAAAAATATAACTAAAAGTGTGATTATAATAGAATGATGAGATCCTATGAAGTAATTTATTCCATAAATAATTAGTAGAATATGCCTTATTCAAGTGCACTTTCTTTATGTGATGGAGAACAGCCATATAAATGTAAGAGCATTATGTTTCATTAACTACGATGATCTTATGTTTTTTATTTTTTATTTATTTTTTGTGATAAACTTCATTTTAGACTTGAGATCGAAAAAG
>KZ451908.1:2848865-2994928 GCA_002786265.1 Apostasia shenzhenica | reverse complement strand
AATAAAAAAAAGAAACACAAAAATAAATAACAAGTAAAATAAAAATAAATATAAATATAAATATAAAGAGAAAAATAATTAAAGAAATAAAATAATTGAAGTAGGAATAAAAGATTTAAAGTATAAATTTAATAATAAAATATTTAATATTTAAAATTTAAAAATAAAAAAGATCTAAAATATTAAATAAATAAAGTAGAAAAAATATTAAAAATTTAATTAATTAATTAAATTAATAAATAAAAAAAATATATTAAATAAGTTAAATAAAAGAAAAAGGATAAAATTGGAAATTGGGAGGGGAAGGGGGTGGGGCACGGGAGGGGGGGTGGTGTCAGAGGGGGGGGGGCAATAGCAGCTCCCTAATTTTAATTCGGCGGATGAATTGAAGGATTTCTATTAAATTTTCTTCTAACTAAGGCCCTGTTTGGCAATGGGCTAAAAATCATGGCTAAAATTAATTATGATCAAAATCTTAAATTTATTTTAAAAAAACTTAAAAAATTATTTTATATCTCATCTCACACAAATTCCAACATTAAACAATCACTTTATTTCACATCCAACACAACTCTCAATAAATCAATCAATTTTATTTTATATCCTACACAATTTTTAATATAATCAACTTACTTTGTTTTATATCATACATATTTTTCAAAAATAGCTAAAAATTTCAACTAAATCTTCTTTTTTTTCGTATTACCAGACAGAGCCTAAATATATGTTATGTTTGTTGTAATTTTTACCACAGCTTTATTTCTTCGAGCTCATCTCACTTTTCAGTAATGAAAATTATACTTAATGATGAATCCAGCTCTAGCAACACCATCGCCGTGCACTAATCTATCAAAGTTAACTTATTAATCATTGGTTGATCCGGTAATTAATAAGCCAAAAAATGATAAAATTTATATATTATTAATTTTATAGGAATACCTATTTTATATATAATCTCAAAATTATGAGAACTTTAATTACAAATTACTGTCTGACATATTCTCATCCTTCTTTGAAAGCATTTTTAATTGAAATTAAACCTATTTATATGTCCTAGTTTATCTTTAATGAAGAATGCCATATCTCTTGTAATTAAGGAATTAGATCAACATTAGATATCACTAATGTTTTGAATGATTAAATTTTTATATATATTATTTAAATTAATAGGTAAACATAAATAACGTACACTAGTTACAAAAAATATATATATATAAAATAAAAATTATAATTATAATGATTTCATAAATTTTATAATTTTAAAGTATTTATTATAAAATTTATAATATTACCTAAATAAAACGTTATAAAAATGATTTTTTTTCTTCAAAAATACTAAGGTGATATTTATTTGATATTACGTTAAATATTATATCACATTATCGATGTTATATCTTGAAAGCTAAATCTATAAATTTTTAAAAGAGTATGTATAGCTGTAAAATTAAATAATTAATTTTTTTAAATAATATGAGAGAATACTAAAACAATATTACACTAAATGTCCTCTCATATACATATATATATATATATAACATATTTATATATTATAATATTTAAATTTTATGAATTTTGAAATACCAAGGCAAAATTCATTCCGATTCCATATTGTTGGTGTTGATTTTAGTCATAAAATAATCAAACAGAGCTAAAATTAAGCGATATTCAAGCAAGTTTCAAGCTTAGAACAAAATTTAGGCGCATGCTTAGTATCTTAATTTCTTAAAGTATTTAGAGATCTTCACGTAAGAGTCCAACACTTCCCTCTGTTAAGATATAATATATAAATTTCAGCATAAAATATATTTCATTCTAGGATTAGGAACGAACTATATTTGTCCATGCCTTTTTATAGGCTTATTATAATTAAAATTCAAATAAGAAAAATATATACAAAAATAAAAGAGAATGCAAAATTCCAAAGCTAAACATCTAAAACGAAAAAAAAGCAAATAAAATCAGCCCTAAATTTAAAAAAATCTCTTTCAAATAATAATTAATTTAAATAGAAATTTTAATTCATCTAATCAGCCACCAATCATGCATGCTATTAAATTTGCTGATGTCAATGATCCATTCAGATTGATGCCATGATGAGACCTCGAGCATTGAGCGTAGACTATGTCTAGAATAAATCGATAATCCAATGGCATTGTGTCCCCGCCAAACACTCTAATCATATACCCAAATAACACAATCATTGGAAAAGCACTTAACCCCAATCGCATGCGCATCATTCACCAGACGCTTACACCACTAAAACAAAGTAGATAATTCGTTGAAAGGAATTGAAATGATCAATAAGTTAGAGCAACAACATATATTAAATTAGACTAAATAGCAAAAAAGGGGTGTTAGAGAAAAGATTACTCCCTACAGAGTCGTCAGCTCATCGTGATTGAGCGCTTTATAGAAGCTGTTAGAGAGTGTTAGAGGAGAGCTGTTCGACGAGGGATTTTAGAGAAGAGATTACTCCCTGCAGAGTCTGTCAGCTCATCGTAGTTGAACTGCTTTGTGGAAGCTGTCAGAGAGGAGCTATTAGAGGAGAGTTGTTCGGCGAGGGATTTTAGAGAAGAGATTACTCCCTACAGAGTCTGTCACCTCATCGTGGTTGAACCGCTTTATGAAAGTTGTTAGAGAAGAGCTGTTAGAGGAGAGCTGTTCGACGAGGGGTTTTAGAGAAGAGATTACTCCCTGCAGAGTCTGTCAGCTCATCGTGGTTGTTGAACAACTAACAATCAAAAGAGAGCTCAAACAAACCTCACCTCACATCCCCATACAAAGAGCAACACAGAGGGAAATATACACTGGTATAATCTACAGAAAAGACTGAGTTTAACAATGCTCTGAGGATGTTAAATTCAAAGGCTATGTTCCAACTTGTTTTCAAATAAGATGAGAATCATGGGTAGTGCATTTCTATGCAACTTATTATTTTCATGAACTTATAGTTCTGACAGAAATAATTTAGCTGAGATGCATTCTTAAGCATGTCTACATTTATGAGAACAATTCCAACAAGAGATAGCCAAACACAATTCATACAAAAACATGTGTATAACTATTTCCCATTGTTTGAATTTTGTTAACCAGTCACTCAAGCAAAGAGAACAGTAACATAACAAAATGACTCACCAATGTTTTTTGTTACAGAGAATTACAAATCTATAATGACACATATTTCAAACATGACATTAGATTCTTGACACTGATGGGATCCACTCACACAAACATGAAGCAAAGAATTGACACCAAATAAGGACCATTGACGCATACATCACAGTTTTAGTTAAAAGAAACACATAAACATGAAACATTAATTAAGCCAGAATACATGCAAATTGCATGAAGAAAAAGCAAACTAATTTATGGAATATAAATTCATCAGCACATAGTTACTATATAGATTACAAATATACAGCAAAGTTATGTACTTCAGTACTGAAACACTAAAAGAACAAAGCAAATAAAAAAAAATTAGCTACAAAAACTCTAAAAGAGGAATTCTTTCACAAAAACTAAATTAGATGAATTGATGAAGTCAATGCAATTCATACTACAGTTCAATTCATCAAGGATTTTCATCAAAAAGAACTTTATAAAACCTTCTCCTTTCCTCTCTCTTTTCCATGCTTTCAAGCCTTATAGCCTCCTCATCACCTTCTGAGATTTCAATTCTCTTTTCCTTGACTGAAACCTCACCTTTCTTCCTCTTTTTCTCAAGATTAGCCTGATGCCGCCTCCTATTATATTCATGAAGCCCCTCCTGCATCAATTCCCCAAACTTATTTTTGACCACCACCAATGGATCCTTTTCAACCAGCTCCGATCCCCTGTATCCTTCTCTGAGAACCACTGTATAAATTTTATAACGATTTGACACATAGAAAATACATGGGTGCTGGAGAAGCAGTTGATTTAATCTCTGGGGCAAACCAAATTCCCACCTGAAATGCTCCAGCTTCAGTATCGACGCCTTCTTCCACAACATCAGAGATAAAATTTCGTGAATGACCCCAACCGCGCGCTTCTCCGATTCCACCCACTCATCAGACCAATCTTCCACGTAGGGGGAGATATACGGGCTGCCATTGTTGAATTCCTCGAACTTCACCCGCGTCTTCACCCATGTCGGCGGCAACGAGCAGAGAAACCCCGGCTCCTCCCCGCGCTCCAACGCTTCCCGCTCCACTTTCGAGAGTGCCAGCTCCGGATCCCACCGAGCAAGTTCCACCTCCAATGAGTTCCGGCGGCCGAAACGGTTCGTTAAGCAGAACAGCTGCGGATACTTGGCAAGAATCCGGACAACATAGTCGTCGGGAAGGCCAAGGCCGCGCTTGAGCTCATTGAGCTTGACGAGGTTGAGGCGGCGATCGCGGGAGAGCATGAGGAGCTTTGCGAGGCGGAGAGCCATGGACGGCTCCTGTGACTCCACGGTTGAAGCTTCTTCGTCAACAAGAGCAGCCATGCGCTTGGAGAAGCCGAAAAAGATCTCGCCGTCGTCCCCGGTGAACGTCTGGAAGCAGCAAGGGTACTTGTTGATCCAGTTCAGCGCACGGCCCTGGAGGTCTAGGGTTTTGAATTTCTTCTGGAGGGAGCGGACGGTGGCGATGCAGCCAGGGCAACGGAGAAGGATTTGCTTAATCTGGTTGTTGACGATCCAGCGGCGGTTGCGAGAGAGAGCGGATTCAAGGGCCGGGTCCTTGGTCATCGACCAGAGGGCAAGGCCACGGCAGAAAATTCTAGGATTAGGGTTTGGATTTGGGGACCTGAGAAGCGAAGATAGCAGTGTGGCTGATCGCCGGGACACCATGGCTGCTGCGAGGAGGCGGACGGCAACAATGAACATGATGAGCTCATCTGCCGCCCATTGCGAGAGATGATGGGCAGGAGAGGGGCGGACATCAAGGTTTTCTGAACTGGATCGGAGGTTAGAATCGGCCAAATAAACGGTTCATGATCCAATCTATTTAACCGATTAAATACTAATTCAATTCAATAATCTAATAATTATACTATAAATATTTACAATTTTATAAATATTATGCATTTTTTTTAAAAAAAATATTAAAATAAAATAAAATAAAATAAAAAATTTTAATTATTAATTAATAGACTATCAATTAAATAATATAAATATATATCTTATTTAATCATTAATTTACACAAATAATTAAATTAACTAAATTAGAAAATCATAAAAGTCAATAAACATTTATTAATTTCTAATAAATTTCATTTCTTATATTTGTGATCTTAACTGGTTTAACCGGTTCATCCGGTTCAACAGTAAGACTAATGTTTAACCAAGCCAATCTAGTCAAATTATTATTTTGATTTTATAGACAAATTAGATCGATATAGTGGCCCGTTCATGAACTGGCTAATTCGCTCCGATTCTGAGAACCTTGTTGGAAATATGTAGCTTGAAATTGAGATCTCTTGATACTCATAAATTCCTTCCCATTAGCGTAAAAAAATATCATATTGTTGATGTATGATGTAGGGGATCCCAAGAAACACCGAGAAAGAGAGAAAGCCCTGAGGGACGGCGACGCGCAGAGAGTTGAGCCTGTCGGTTAAGTCTCAAAATGAAAAGAGCATCCATAACAGCACACATTTCAAAAGGAGGCCGCTTGGGCCAAGTACAGGCATGACCAGAGCTAAGGAAGAAAAGGGGCTCCCCTGTACAGAGGGAGGAAAAGAAGAAGAAGAAGAAGAAGAAGAAGATCTCTGTACGACTCGTCCTTCTTGGTTTTTCTCCTCCTTTCCTGAAGCTTTGTTCAAGAATATTTATAGGCAGGGTGGAAGGAGAGCTCCGCTCGGGTCTTCCGAAGGGAAAAAAGTATAAATAATGCTGAGCCCACGCTGATGGTCCCACCGCTGTCGGCCACTGGAGGGGCTGAAAACAATGGGTGAAGAGTTTGTCTTCTTGAGGTCCGCGCCTTATGGGAACTTACAGCGGTTGGAGCATGCAGGCCATTGGTTTGCGTGTCTGAAAGAAGCATGCTGCATTAGAAACGGTGCTGCCTGGGCACACTGACAGCGATAGGTATAGCTGAGAAACATCATGCTCAATGTAACTGGGAGAGCTAGAAACATTGGTCATGCAGAATGTTTGGGAGGATCCAAACATCACTCACGATGTTTGGGAGCTCCAAACATCACTCACGATGTTTGGGAGGCTTCAAACATCACTCACGATGTTTGGGAGGCAAACACAGCTTCAAAGATTAATGCATGATATTTCAAGATGAAGGAGCGCCACGGGTATGGCTATAATGCAGCGCTGGAGCTACATGTCAACACATATAATAAATAATACTTAATATTCCCATAAATGAGTCAAACATTGAGGTCAAATGTAATTTTTTTGTATTGTATATTTATCACATAACTAAAATTAATGTTTTTATTTATGTACCAAGAATCTAGTTAATTCAAAATTTATGATCATATATAGCAATACAAAGTATTTATCACTTGAAATTCTCCCATTGCTTTTTGTAAATGGTTAAAAAAGGGCTTATTGCATTTGGGTCACAGAGATTAGAAGGTGTTAAAAATTAGTCTTAATTTTTAAAAATATTAATGAGTTTTAAAATTATAAAAATGCTGCTATTTAGTATTAATTATGACATAATTATTAATTTTTAGCGTTATATCATAAATTTATTCTAAGTATTTAACTTTTTAGTTTTTTAAAATACAATTTTAATTTTTTTTAAATTTTAACTTCTTATAATAAAAAAAAGAGATAAAAGAAATTAAATTTATATTTTTATTAAAATTTTAAAGAAATTTAAGGATAAAAAAGTTCACTGATTTTTTAAAATAAATAAACTATTTAAACTAGTCAAGGAAAAATCAACTTTTGCATTTTCTACCCTCAAAATTATACTAAATTACTGGATATTTCTAAAAATTTATTTCATAATATAAATAATTTTTAATATTAAAAAACAAAATTTTCACATCTTTTTGATTTACAACAATCAACATATTTTATACTTTACATATTTCTCAATAAATAAATAATTTTATTTTATATTTAACACATATTTTTTTTAAAAAATACAAATCTTAATAATTTAAAATTTTATTTTATATTATAATATTAAAATATTTTATTTGTAACATAAATCTCAAGGAGAAATTCGACTATGCTCTACTACTCCCAAAACAACCTTTTTACTTCTTCAACTAATAATGAAAATGATTTTTAATTTTTTATTATATTTACTATTTGCCATAGTTAAGTAAGAGTATATTACAAGCAGATTTTATATATTATTTCTATTTCATCAGTAGGATACATTCAATTTGTATCTAAAATAGATGATTTGACAAATGATTTTTTTTTTTCATTTCAATTCAAGTCTAAAAACTTCAAAAGACAAAATGGATTATTAATAAAAAAAAGGGAAGACTTTTTTAAAAAATTATTATAAAAATTACAAAAGTTGCAAAATAAAATTAATATTTACTTTTAGTGTAATGTCTCGGTAAAATTTAAATTTAGTTTTTTGATTAATTTAATTTATTATGATGAAACTAATTTTTATTTATGAGATCAATTATTTAAAATTAAATATATGAAATATTAAATGTTATGCAATTCAAACTTCAAAATGGCTAAAATTAATATTTAATTTAATTACATCAGGTTATTTAAAATTCAAATCCAATGAAGGTTATTTAAATATCCATAACTACTTTCTTAAATTAAGGCTAAGAAAATTTATAGAAATACCCCCAGATTATTATTTAGAAAAAAAAAATAAGTTTCTCACCCTAAAACACTAACTCTCCCCCTTCTACAACCTTCGCCGGCCTAGAGAGAGGAGAGAGAAAGTCACGCGTTGGAGAGAGAGAGAAGCCGGATCTCCCTCAAAATCGACTATTCTTCTTCATCTTCTTCTCGATCTACACATTTTCTTATGCCATGGACCAGATCTAGCAATTTGGAGTGATCCTTTCTTATCGAATCTCAAGAAAACTTATAACTATGGTGAATTCGAGGTAGGTTTTACCCTAAATTTAAGATATGAAATCGAGTATTTTGATGAAATATATTGTGTTTCTTACAAATTTATTAAATTCATATGTTTCTTTCAATTTACGAAATCACTTTTAAAATTTTTGCATCTTAAATTATCTGTTAAAGCGACATTTGCTTTTATTTTTTTTAATCATCCTGTGATAGCTATGCAAATAATGCCGACAAATTAGCTTAACGTTATTCATTGCAATTGATCCCAAATTTATAATATTATATTATTATTTGGAATTAATTTATCTCCTAATGATAATGCTTCATATTCTCAATTTTAATAATTATAAAAATTTCATGATTTAATCATTTTTAAAAACTCTTGCCATGCTATGCCATCTCATACTTAATATATTATTTGATTTAATCTCTTGACTCCATGAACTGTATTAAAATGTATGATGTTATACAATTATAATCTCATAAATAATAAAATTTATTTGCAATTTATGCTTTATTCAATCCCTTTACCTCATTATTTTATATAAAAAAATTGCAAATAAATTTTAGTTAGAAGGATTGATTGAATTGTGATTTATATATGTGCTACAAACTTTATTTAAAATTAGACTCGAGTACTTAGAATTATTTAACTGCAAACATATATTTATTTTCTCGATTATGACACCCACTAGAAGAGCAAGTGTACAGACTTGTGTGGGTAAATAAGGCACAAATTGGTCATCATACTTGACGAGATTAACTAATATTTGAGCAAGTGTATGGACTTGCCAATTTAATAAATTATAACACAAGGATTTTAAAGGCAACAATGGATTAAAAATTAAATGTAATTTCTGTGGGATTACGCACCTGCCTAGCTCGAGCATATGATATGATATTTGGCGCGAGGCGTCCATTGGCAGTTTCTGACTGTCATGGGGGGTGACGATCCCCAAATCAGATACGTGTCTGCTGTGGATACGTGTCCACTAAAGGTCCTCACATAATATTTGGCGCGATGGCGTCCATTGGATATGCCTACGGAGGGCTATTCATGGGGGGTGACGATCCCCAAGGATGTAAAAGGCAGCTGAGGCGTAGTACGAGAAATCACGAGACTAAAAGATAAAAATGAAAGTAATAAAAAGAAATTTGCTCGTTACTTATTTTATTTTATCGTTTTTGTTTATATGCTGATGTTGTAATTGCTATGCAAATTATGTTATGTTTGTTTAATAATTATCGTTCATACTGTATTATTTCATCTCTTTATCATACATGCATGCTTAATTAAAATCTATGTTATATATGTTTAATTGTTTGTTATTTTTATTACATCATGTTAATATGCTATTATTATTATTATTTAATATTTTTATTTAAAGGCTTTGTTAGTGTACAACCTACGAGTCTTTTCTAACGGACTCTGTCACTAATGTCGCAGGTACTGAAGCACTTAATCAAGGGAATGGGGAGAATGCCAGTCAAGAGAAAAATTAATTTATTGCTTTATTTCCTAGAGAGTGACTTTTGCTTATGTGTTCGGTTGAGACTATAGTAGTTCTGCTTCATTTGCTTTAGTTAAAGTTTTAATTCTGATTTCTAAGGCTCTGTTTGGTAATAAGAAAAAAAAGAAGATGTAGTTGGAATTTTTAGCCATTTTTGAAAAATGTGTATGATGTGAAATAAATTAAGTTGGTTATATTAAAAATTATGTATGATGTGAAATAAAGTTGATTAATTTATTGAGAATTGTATTGGATGTGAAATAAAGTGATTGTTTAATGTTGGAATTTGTGTGAGATGAAATATAAAATAATTTTTTTAAGTTTTTTTAAAATAAATTTAAGATTTTGGTGATGGGTAATTTTAGCCATACTTTTTTGGCTATTGCCAAACAGAGCCTAAGTTCTAGTAATATGAACTCTCATAGTAGCTTTTGATCTATTTAGTTTTCTTCCGCTGTTGATTTAATTTTTCTTTCTCCCCTAACTTAGATAATTTTTAATGTGACGGCGAGGGTGTTCACATTTAGACTTATATATTAAATATAAAAAATTATCAATTTGATATGTATTATATATAAAATAAAGTAAAATTTAATGTAGGATTTATAGAGAACATAACTGGTTTTAAATGATTAAAAGAACAACCCAAAAAGGACCTACCAAAAATATTAAATACTTTATTAGTGACTCAAATAACAAAACTCAATGAGCAATGTGCAATGTGCTGCAAATTCCAAGGAGTTACATGCAAATTACACAATTTTCACAAAATAGGACTTCATGAATCACATATAAACCATCAGAATTTGCATATTTGCACATCCAACCTCCTAATCAGAATCAGCCAAGGTGAATTCCCTGGAGGATTGATCCCAACGCTCCCACAATCTGAACAAAGATGATGACGCCGGCGGCCGGAACGCCGGCAGCAACCGCCACTCCCACGCCGACGGCGATCGCCGGCCTGGTGCTCAGCAGTAAAGCTTGTAGGAGCCCCACCGCCTCGCAGACGTCGGAGCCGTAGCTCGAGCCGTAATACCGCTGCTCCCACTCCATCCACCCCGCCGTTCGGTCATCACAGAAGTTCTCCTCCTCAGACTGGAGCTCTCGGATGCGACGCCGGAGCACCACCATGTTCTCGTCCACCAATCCTCCACCGCCACCCTCGCCTCTGCCGCCGATGCTGCGGATTCTTTTGGAAGCGAGTAATTTTGAAGGAGGGAGAGGTGGCGGCGGCAGGAGGATTGAGCGGAGGGGGAGGCGAAGGGAAGATGGCCGGAAAAGATGGCGGCGGAGGTCGGAAGGTGGCAGGGTTGAGGGGAGCTCCATTAATGGGGATTCGAGTGGAGGAAGATTATGAGGAGAAACGATGAAATGCTCGGTATATGTAGCCCCTCGGGAGAGGTGGGAATCTGTGGGGAACGTATTGGGGAAATTTGTAATTTAATGAATGAATATATTAAATTACGTATTTTTAATCTTAAAAAATTAAATATCACATATATTACAGAGAAATTTTATAAAATTATATTATACTCCTTGTGCTTAAAATTATAATTTATAATATAAAATATTAAATCATATAACCTAAACTATTTTAAAACTAAGGCCCGCTTATTTTGAAATTAAAAATTAACCTAATTTAATTTTAATCTAGCATATCACATCACACATAAAATTTAACATTAAAATTTAATTTTATTTTCAATCCTACACATATTATAAAAATAATAATTAACTTATATTACATCACTCACATATCCCAATATAACAATTAACTTTATATCTCAACATAATAACTAACTTTATTTCACATCATTCACAATTTTTAATAAAAAAAATATATCTAAGTTTAATTTTAATCTTATTAAATTTAAATTTACAAATAAATAGACTCTAAAATCTAAACATTAAAAATCCTAAATCTTAATATTAAAATTTTAATTTTTATAAATTAATTATATATAAAATTTAATTTATATTCAATCTAGTGAGTTGAAAATTTTATCATGAACTTGTAAACTATACATAATAATATAAAATATATGAAAATATATTAGTAATTTAATTTATATAACTTTTCAAAAATATCATGTGAAATTTATAATTTTATAAAATTTTGGTGTGATATATGTAATATTTTATATTTGCCACTGAAATCTGAAATTTTTCATAGTTAATGGGTAGTGCATATTTAACTTTTATATAGCATATTTAAATATTTTATGTAGCATTAAAACGCCTTTACATAAAACAAATTATTGTACATATAACAAATAAATAATTTGAAGTAGTATGAAAGCGTACATAAGAGTGGCAATTCAAATTAGCACTTTAGATTCGGTCAACCCATTTATTGATTCGACCTATCTAAACTTAACCCAAACTCAATTCATTTATTAAACGGGTAAAGCATTAAGACCTATACCCGATTGATTTAATAAACAGATTACCTAATCTGACTCGCTAAAACTTTTATTATAATTTTAGAGGAATCATAATTTGATAAATTCAATATTTTATCAATTTAATATTTTTTATTTTGAACTAATATAGCCATAAAAATTCAATTAAGAACATAAAAATACAAGTAAAAATATGTAATACATATCAAATAATTAATATTAAAATTAATAATAAAATAATAAAAATATACTAATTTTGAGAAAAATTGCTCATCGTCTGATTTAAGAATTAAATTTTAGATAAGTGAAAAAATATTTTATCTTATAAATTTAATTGAAAAAAATTTAATTTAATATTGAGAAAATTTTAAAATATAAGATAAAATTAATTTTAATATTTGTATTTATATTAAATATAAAATAAAATTAATTTTATTATTAAAATTTAGATTGAGTAAAAAAAAAAGAAACTAAAATGTGCCAGTGCTCTGTTATTTTGGTCTCGTTTGATTGGAGTTTTTTTTTTTGTCTAACACAAATTTCAACTATAAAAATTAACTTTATTTCATATTTAATGTAAATATAAATATTAAAATTTAAAGTATTTCATATTTTATACACTTTTTAATATTAAAATAATTTTTTATTTTATTAAATTTAAAATAAAAATATTTTTTTATTTAAAAAAAATTCGAATCAGCCTTTGCCTCTCTGTTACGTGTGGGGCTCACTTGCTTTATCCGAACTCAATGATTTGATGATCAGCTTCGAAGGCTGAGTGGCTGACACGTTTTCTCCAACGTGACCTTCCCGCTTAAGCCACCGCGTCGCACGTCGGATGACTGCAGATATTAGCGCGAAATTTCCAGCATTCTTTAAAAAAAAAAAAAAAACGAAATTTCCGCACAGTGCCTGACATTAGATAGCATTTCATATTAGTTAAACATTTTGTTTTATTTAATTTAGATCCTTGTAATTTTTCCTATCAGTCCTACAGACAAAAAAACTGTAGATTTAAAATTACAGAAAGTATTTGTTAGCAGTCCCACAGATATTTTTTGTAGGTTTTACTTGGTGACATGAATCTTTAATAAGCATCACATTTAAATGTGTGCCTTGCAATTTTATTTTTATTTCAGCCATTTGATTACTTGAATTATGTAGTTTAATTGCTTGTATTTACTGTTAAAATTATTTGGATTACTGAATTTTTTACTAAATATAGTTTAGTTATTTGAACAGGATGATTTTAATCTTAATAGCTCTCTAGGAGGAGGATGTTTCTTCACTGATCATTATCGTTCTTTTTCTAATCAAGCAAATCTAATAAAAGAAGTTGCATATAATTTAGCATTAGTATTCATATTCTACTGTATGCATCAAAAAAAATTCTCTTATTATATGTGCTGATCGCAAAATTGTTGGATAATCCTATTGATGATGAAGAATGCCTGTTAGCAAGAACTTATTAAGAGATTTCTGTATTTTAAATGAATTCGTAATTAAAGATCAAAATGAAAAATTTCTGTTAACATATTGAAGAGAAATTTTTATGTTAATTTTGCTCGTGACTCAGGATTTATAGATAGTGTTACAGAGCTTTTTATTTTTAAATTAAATTAATTTAAATTATAATTTGGCACGTGCATCTCACGTGCAAATAACTAGTTATTTAAATATTAGAAATTAGATGATGAAAAAGCTTCTTTAGTTAGACAGTAATTACTTTAGGGTTTATTTGATTTCAAGAATATTTTGGTCATACTTAATATCAAAATAATTTATTTATTATAAAAATAATATTAAATTAATTTATATCACATTTTATATAAAAACTCCATTTTATTTTATATTTTATATCAATTTTAATCTATTAATCAATTTTATTTTACATCTTATATAATTTTTAAAATAAATAATTTTATTTTTCATTATACACCTATCTCAAAGCAAATCCATAATTTTTATTTCATGATCAAAATTATCTCTTTGCCAAATAGACTCTTAATATTAACTTGATATTTTATATGTCATATTATTTAAATGCCTTAATATATAAAATTAAATTTTTATTAATAATTTTATAATTTTTTATAAAAATTATTTATAATTATCATCAAATTAAATAAATATTTTTAAAAAAATAATATTACACTAAGATAACATTGAGCTAAACTCTCTGCTTTTTTTTAGTTTTATTTTATGATTTTTAAATTCTTTTGTAATTAAACCACTTTGGCCTTGTTTATTTTACCTAATTTAAAATTAACTTAGTTAATTTTAATCTATCATATCACATCATACATATAATTTAATAAAAAAAACTAATTATATTTTATATTATACTCATAGTTTAAAATAAAAAATTAACTTTATTTCACATCTTATATATATTTTAAAATATATAATAACTAACTTATATCACATTCCTCACATATTCGAATATAATAATTAATTTTATTTCATATTATTTATAATTTTAATAAAAAATATTTTCATTTAAATTTAATTTTAACTTTGTTAAAAATAAATTTTACAAATAAATACGCCAGAAAGTTGCTTAAAAATCATTGTATCACATGTGAGTATAACTTTTTTCTCAATTTTATGTATTTAGATTAAGAAACATATTAAGTTAAAAAGGTCAATGAATAAATTCTTTTTAGGCAAAATATCATCCATTTTTTAAAGATTGGAATAATATCAAATAGGTTGATAACTTCAAAATTTTTTTAATGTCACCTTCACATTGACATTAATATTTTAATCTGATCATATTTGCTTAATTTGATTTTTTTTATCTTTTATATTTAAATTAAGGCGTTGTTTAGTTTAATATTATACTGATATTTAAATATTATATATTGATCAATAAAATTATTTAAAAAATATATTTCATGTATGATTTATGCTATAAATTTGTGAAATATAATTATAATTTTTATATTATTTAAATTATTAATATATAATATTAAATTTTTAAGTATTTAATATGTAAACTAAGTAGTTTTTAATGGCTCTAATGTAATTATCTTTTCATAGCTATGAGAAAATGAAGGCATAAAATTTTTTTTATTCGAAAGAGAGACAAAAAAAAATTTAATCGAAAAAAGCGACATATTTTAAAACTAATTACCTTTTTTTTTAGAGAATTACATACATATCCCTTAAATCATCTTGAATTACATATTAAACCCCTTATTTTTTAATTTTACAACTTAACCCCCTAAATCATCCAAAAATAACATATTTAGGTCTTTCTCAAGATTTTCAATGTATGTTTTTTGCTGATTTATAATTATTTGGATGTTTATTACCAATAATATATATATACAAATATTATAAATATATTTGCAAATACACGTATTCTACTAGTTTTTATTTTTGGATGATTTAGGAGGTTAAGTTGTAAAATTAAAAAATAAGAAGTTTAATATGTAATTCAAGATGATTTAAGGGGGTATATAAATGCCCCCTTTTTTTTAACGCTGCAGAAAACTGCTTTTGCTTATATATTTTTTTTTAAAAAAGGGTTTGCTTTTTCTTATTACATTTAAATGCGCCTAAATTATTCAATTCGAACAACGCACTAAAGAACACAAGTCGTCACATGACTCACATGGAAAAAGCGGGTGCGGGTTCCATTAGATCATCATATCTCACTATTTTTGCTTATTTCGTCATAAAAAGTCTCACTTTTATTTCTCATAAATCATACAAAATATTTAAAATTTTATTTAGAACATAAAAAAATAGATTGTATAAATGATAGTGTAAACTACATCATGGTTAATGATATTAGAGCTTAATATCAAATAAATTTATAATTTTTAATATTTAAATTTCTAAGTTAAATATAATAAATCAAATTTTTTTTAATTTTAATCATTTTAGTCATTTTTGTCTTGCGCGCTCCTGCAAGAGAGCAGGCAAAGGAGGGGTAGCTCACAACTTTCCCTCACATTATTTAAAATTTCACATTATTTCAAATGATAAAAAATTATTTTATATTATATAAAATTTTATCATAAATTTATTTATACTTTCATTAACCTTAATTCTCAGTTTATATAAGTTTTAACTTGATGATATAAAAATTAGAAACTCATTCAAAGTGTACTCATGATGTGTACAAACATTGTTTTACAATTTCTAACGTTTATTTAGAAAATTTATTTTTAAAATGAGTTATAATTGTTAATATACAGAAATTAATGAATAAGTATACATAAATTTATATAAATAAACTTTAACATTATATTTTAACATATGAAATATATATAATGAGTTTTTTAGTTAAAAATAACAACTTATAATTAAAATTAAGTTAACTCAAAAACCAACTAAAATTTGAAAATATTTTGTCCTCTCAATTCAATTTTGATTCGAAATTAAATTTTAAATTGAGTTTGACTCGTTGTAACTCAACTGGAAGACAGCCCACTATATGGGCCTCCAGAAAGACCATCAAATGGGCTGTAACTCAACTGGAAGACAGCCCACTAAATGGGCCTCCAGAAAGCCCATCAAATGGGCCTGCAGAATGGCCATACCAATAATACTGCAATGCGCACATATTTAAATATTACAGAATAATTTGTTAATTCATATTCATATAACAGGCACTATTTTTATAGCAAAAAAATAAATAAAAATAATTATTTTTATTCTTGTTGTAAAGGTAATATTTCATTTCAACCAAGAGAATTTATTTATATTTTTATTCAAATTGGTAAATCATTTATTTTTAGTTTAAAAATTAGAGGGACTTATGTCACACTAAAGAAGACAAGAGGGACTTCAATGTCATTTATCTGTTTAAAAACTTCAACTCAGTCTCAATAATTTTAACTAGCTTTTATATAAGTCCTTCAAAGGGTAGGGAAAATGTTATATAGGTTATATTATAAATGCATATTTTTAAAATTTTTAATATCGAGCCAACTTGAAATGAATTCTGAACAATTCCAGCCACTCAATTTGAATATATTTAAATATTTGTCAATATATATATATACACGTAACGACCTCGAATTTTACCTCAGTCGTTACCCTTTTTTTTATCCTCAAATAATTCCACTATGTCTTAATATAATTTGTCTTTAATATACAATTACTACATTACACCATAAATAAATATAAAATCATAAACACAAATAATCTAAAATAATCTTCTAATTGTCTCTCACCCATGTCTCTTATGCTGGTGCTAAACCTATAAAAATATTGCCGAAAAGTCTTTAGTCCAACAACATGACTCAGTAGGAGATATCAACTAGCTATGGGCCGCATAAAATATTTAATAAGATTTTATGATTACAAATTTATTATTTTGATATTTAAGAAAATTATTACATGCATACACGATCCAATATCAAATAAATAAATAACATGATAGCAATGACTATGATAATTATGCGTACTTAAATTGTAAAACAAAAGATATCAAACAAGAATTCATAACACGAATACTATCAAATAAATCAAAATGTATACAATGAGTTTCTTATGAACAATTGAATAATGTAAATGCATGATAGATAATTAACAAAATACGTATAAAATTAATTTTATTTTACTCTTTTGGGCCCGTGATTTCTCGTACTACGCCTCAGCTGCCTTTTACACATTTGGGAATCGTAATCTGTTGGCCCCGTAGGCTATGGCATATAATGGCTAAAATGTAAGGTCCTCAATAAGTTTTGGGAGTTTTCACTCTCTGGCCCAAAATGGCAATGGAAGCCGTCGCACCTATATATCATATGCTCGAGGTAAGGCACGTGCGTAATCTCACAGAAATCAAATTTAAGTTTTAATCCATTGTCGTCTTTAAAATTTTGATTATAAATTTAGTCACATAGCAAGCTCATACACTTGCCTAAATATTATATTATATCTTTGAATGTGACGACAAATTTGTATACTTGCCCTCCCGTAGGTGTCACAAACACAAATTAACATATTCATATCGAATGTCACGACAAGTCCGTACACTTGTCCTTCCGTAGATGTCATAGTCGCGAGTTAATATATTTACATCAAATGTGACGACAAGTTCATACACTTATCCTTCCGTAGATATCACAATCGATGAAAAGAGGTATATCATATTATATATTTATCTCATCAGTGAAGAAACGAACAGAGCTAACAATTAATTTATAATAATTTACATGCATTATATATTATTCAATTTTCATAATTCACCTTATACATCATAATCTCGATAATTTAATTTTAAGTCATCTCTTCTATTTGACTCAAATTTCTATAATAATCTAGCAATCACCAACAAAAATAATCATGATATCTCCAAATATCTTAATCTAAATTAATAAAGATCATTAACTCTCTACATATACTTTATGAAACCTAAATTAAAATTTAATGAGAATATGATCAGAGCTAATAATATAACTATAATCCACATTTGAGCCTCATATTAAAGTGAATCAAATTGAAAAATGACCAATTCTAAATTTCACATTTATATCACTCTATAATTATAAAAATATCACCATTATTTGAATCAAATCATCTATCAATAAATCTATTTAGCATAAGTTTTAAACTCCAAATTATTAGAGATTAATTAAATCAATCCTCAATGTCTCATAGCATTTGAAATCGATTTCATATGTTCAATTCTTCTAAATATAATAACCAATACTTCTACCAAAGTAACTCAATTGTTTGGACTTCTAATAATAAAATATATATTTCTAGGTTAATTAATAAAAGCACTATATAAATATGATAAATAATCAAATAATCTAATAATCTCTAAATTTACATTCAATAGCAATCATTAGACATAAGAAATTTTCATTTAATCTACATGTGATCATAAGCTCTTTTAAAAATAAATTTTTATGTCAAATTTCTCTAGTAAAATCTCATCCAACATGAACTTTTAAAGAAAAATTTCTACATAAAAATTGTAGTATAATATGTCTTTTATTTTTATATGAATTTTATGTCAATTCGAACACCAAATCCCCTATGAACTAAATTCGGTCAAAAAATCTGATTTTCTATCAGAGTTTACTAATGACAATAAAATCATACTTTTTACTCAGAATTAATCAAAAGTTTCTTCACAAAAATTGTAGGTAACTTCAAGATCTAACTCAAAATTTCATCAAAATCCGATATCATTTGATACCTCAAACTAATGCTACAAAGCTCAGAACTGAAGCACAAAAATTCCAACAATATACAATCGTGTGTATATCTAAACAAATTTCTCTAATAAAATAATTTAAGCCCATAAACAAAATTTACAGCCATAAACATGAAGAAAATATTAGCAATACAATAAAATAAATTTTCACAAATAATTAAATATTAAATTTAATCAATTCTTATTAAATTATTATAAATCAATTTATGCGAATTCTTATCTTTGATAAATTTAAATCCTAATAGTTAGAGAAATCTCTTAGCTCAAAGAATCATAAAATATTTCATTTTTCTTCCTTTTTTTCTCTTGCCTTCTCATTTGAATCTTTGAAATCCTTCTTCTGTGGTTGCTGATTCGAATGAAAAAGGTTATGATGTTTTGGATCTCTAATTCTTTCTTCTCTCTTCTGTCCCTCTCCTCTCTCTCTTTTCTCTCTCTCTCTCACTCTCTCTTTTTCGGTCAAAGAGGGGGCTAGGACCGGCGGTTATGAATCGGGAGAGGGTGAATCGATGTGTGAGAGGAGAAAAATATTATTTCCTCTAATAACTCAATCTAAGGTTAAATCTGATATTTCTTCCAAGGCTAAAATTAAAGAATAATTAAATCTCATAAATTTAAATTTTAAATAATAATAACAAATCATCCTTTAACCTATAATCATATCCCTTAATTATCTCCAATTTTGATAAATATTCTCATGAGAATTTTAAATCAATAAATATCTAAATAAATTATGAGATATTAAATAAATTCAAATTTAAATCAAGAAAAGAATTTCCTAATATTTATCTTAATATTTTGAAATAAATACTAGATCTTACAAAAATTATTTTTTGATCCAATATTTTGTTATCACTATTTCTATGTCATTTTTGGAGATCAAATAAATCAAAGGTATTACCCAAATTTTTTTCTATATTTTCTATACTAAAATACTGTAAATATCATTTATTACTCAAATTTGTACATACAATTCTAATTTATAATACACATCAAAATCTAAATTTTTTGGATGTTACAATATATGTAAATACATATTTAATATTTAATTATTTAAGAAAAACTCGAGCGAGATGCTTCTAGCTCAGACTCGCATCAAAATGAATCTCTATATGTTATTGCTCAAAATTCGGCTGAAGTTAGTACGTATCATCATTCGCAAACTCGAGCATGATATTTATAGAAGGGAGATGGAAGGATCGAAAAATTAAGTCACTTTCTTTCAAGATAACACTGCATTAAGTAGAAGATTTTTAAAAATAGCTTTAAAAGTGAGAAAATAGAATGAAAATGGGTACTGCTTCTATTGGATTTGGCATTTATTGTGTATAATTTGCATGTTAATGTTAAAATATTTTTTGTTTATTATTTTAGATATAATGACTGAATTACTCGATGCATCTCCTATTGAGTCAAGTGGGATAATTCATTATTGTGCCCCTCTTACCGGCGATCACTCCTCGCCCTCTTTGGCTACGGGCGTCACAGGTCCACCCGCTTCCACCTACTTCATCCTTGAACCACATCGTACTGTCGATGGTCGGTTCTGATACCATATTGTAACATCGTGTGATTTTAATGTAAAAGTATTGTCTGCTTTAATTCTAAGAAAGTGTATGACTTGAGCACTTTCCAAGAGGTCACTCATTCTAGTACTACTCTAATCCAAGCATCTTTAACCACAGAGTTTTTCATCATTAGTCTCACAGTTTTGCCCCAAAATACGCCTCTACTATTTGAGATCACATTATCTACTTATATAACTCAAGATTTTGCTCCCTTTCCAATGTAGGACGATTCATTTATGTGCCTCTCTCACCACCATTTATCAGCCTGGACACTTACCAGGAGCTGTACTTTGCCTCAATTATTTTTTTCTCTTAGGATATCACCCGGTGATTACTCCCAGCCCTCTTCGACTACGGGCACCATATAAACATTGTAAGATTATAAATAAACCACAATACATGTTTCTTTCATATATGAAGTTTAATGAATTCAAATAAATATGAGATCAAATTGAATAAATATTTTTTTTTAATATAGTCAAATTGCACAGATTTAAAACATAGAAATATAGTGGTTTTTTTACTGAAAATGAAAAGGCAATTAAACTTCTTTAAAATATAATAAAATGTTGTGTTCTCTTAATTCAGTGAAAAACATGCATGCTCTAAAAAACAAGAGGTCTGAAATTCGAACTGCAGCATTCTAATTTCCAAGTGAAATGAGGGGAAATTATGATGTTGAGGGCAAATAAAAATAGAACACAATGAAACGTTTAAGGACTAAGTTGTTTATTTCCCAAAATTTGGAGGCCAAAAACATAATTTGAAAATAATAATTTGAAAAATAATAAAATCAAAATGGAAGTACTCTTAAAACAGGACCAAAACAGTACTAGTTTAAAAATAACAATAATAATAATAAATAAATTATTTTAATTATTCTACACAAATTTTAATATAAAAAATAATATTTTACTTCACATACTCAATAATTTTTAATAAAAATATAAACTTTATTTCACATCTTAAATCAAAATACTCGGTTTGAATATTTTAGTCTAGAATGTAAAATAAAGTTGATATTTTTATTTTAAATTATTGAGTATATAAAGTAAAATAATATTTTTTATATTTGAATTTATGTAAAATGATTTAAAATATTTATTTATTATTATTGTTGTTATTTTTTAAATTAATACTATTTTGGTCTTGTTTTGGTCCCCGCGCCAAACAGGGCCTTAAATCTTAGAGACCAAACTGCTTTTTCTCCATGCTTAATTAACTGTACACATTAGAAAAAATGCTTTTGGATAAATTATATCAAGGCCCCTGAGGTTGAATGGTATTGTAAATTGACATTAATTATTTAAAATATTAATTTGAATCTCGAGACCGTAAAAATACTATAATTTTAATCCTTTTTAAAATTTTACCTTTTTTGCTAGTTTTTTTAATAAAAAATATAAATTTTGATTATTTTTAATAAATTTGAATTATTTATATTTTTTTTGAAAAATCTATTTATTTAACAAACATAAGTTATATAGTTTTAATATTTTTTTATTCTCATATTTTTTAAAATTTAATAAAAATTTAATTTATCACATTTCTTTACACTAATTTTAAAATTATAATTATTAATATTTTAAAATTATATTTTAAAAAAGTTAACGAACAAAAAATATTAAAAATATAATAATAAAAAATTAATAATAATATTTAATTGAGAATAAAACTACAATACTTTTGTGATCTCAGAAAATCAAATCGAATTTTTTAAAAAATTAAGATTAATTTGCAATACTATTACGACTTAAAAGGCCTGGATGAAATTTATCATTTTTTTAATGAAACCTCAATCAATGACATCCTCTGGAGACTAAGCAACCAAAGACGAGTTGATAGTTGATATAGCAAAACTATAAACAACTTGAAATTTAAACAAAACAAATGCACAGATTTACGTAAAAAATTCTAAGAATGAGAAAAAATCACGGGCAAATATGAAAATTACTATAATTACGAAGAAAATACAAAGAAGAAGAGTGCCTTCGGCAATTACAGAATTTCAAAATTATTCCGCACAACAGAAAAATAAAATACATATAGAATAACAAACTCTAGACATGAGATTGAGCTCAAATGGAATGGGTCCATACCGTAGGGCGAAAGCCCGATCCCATAGCCCAAACTAATTCCAAATTTCAATTTCCATATTATATTTTTTCCCCAAAATTATCACACACCACGATTTCATCAAGCCGAAAACAATAGGATTCGGAGGACCAAACTCTTCAGTTCATAATAACATGTCTATAAGCAGTAGGTAGGATATTCAACTGTAGTAAACAGGCTGGACTTCAAAATACTGAAATTATTGTTCAACATAGCACCAATTTGCCGCATTATATCAAAGAAATAACCAATATATATCTTCTTCCCACAGATATATCATAAAAGATAAGCATCAAAGATGACAACCTCATACATAAGAAAGCAGCTTGAAGTAAACAACAATGTAAACAGAAAGAGAGAAAACAGCACAAATATGCTGCCAGAACAATAGTGCTGAAGCTTCTTTGACAGCATAACCCCTCAAGCTGGCAATTGCTCCCAGTAAAATGGCACTAGGCATGGTGTACTGCAACAGAAGAACAAACCTATACATCTGGCCTTTCTGCACCAACAGATGCAATCTATCTGCCGAAGCCACCACGGCGATACCAATACACGGTAGAATCAAAAGCCTTGCAACGATTATACCCGCAGTAGTCCTAATACCAAGAGACGAATCGTTTGGTCCTTCAGCCAGCATTCCACCCAGAATCAGCATCACGGAAGGAACAACAGCCCCAGCTAAAATCTCCAAACTATCAGTGAAGAAAGATAGCGGTGCATCACTCCCAAATACGAAGTCTCTGAATATAGGGACCATTCCTACAATGATAGCCAACAGAGAAGCAATTGTCGGAGGCTGAAGAATATGTCGGATCGGTGTCTCTTCGGCCACAATTCTCATCCTTCGAACAACCTTCGGTTCTGCCAAGCATCTAATGGACTTGGGACTGCCTGGTGCAGCATGGGGACCTCCCTCTTCAGTTATGTCCAGATCAGGGAAGGTGTTATGAGATGATCCTGATGATCCCGAGATACTGGCGAAAACTCTTGCAATGAAAGGGGTCTTCGAATGAGCTGTTCCCTTTTCCACCATTCCGGGCCACTCGGCTTCTTGGAGAAGAGGACGGCTAAAATTGCTAACTTGCTCTTCCTCAATCTCATTTCCCTCGGAAACAATCTCATAATACTGCAAAGGGGGCTCCATCATATGGTAAACAAAGGAATAGACAAGAATTACAGCAACCCATTGGGCGAAAGAGACATAAGCTATGCCGGAACGATGGCAACGCGGTCCGAAGGGTTGATCAGAGCTATGGCACACAGATCCGATAATGGCGATGGGTAAGTTTCCGGTGTTGCCGAATCCAGTCATGATCACGGTAAATCTGAAGAACTGCGGCGGCGGGCGGCAAACGAGTGCCACAACGTAACCCAAAGCACACCCAATGGCGGTGCTGATGAGCACATTGACGGGAACGAACCACCATTGGAGGGCTTCTTCCAAGGTAATGGATTCGCCGAGGTGGACGAAGATGAGGCAAGGGAGGAAGAGGGCGAAGACGAGCTTGCTGAGGAGCTTGAAGGTCGCACGGGGAACAATTTGGGTCTTTGGGTGCCCTAACACGAGGCCGATGACAGCCAGGGTTAAGAGCTTCAAAAGCGGCACCACCGCCGACAGCCAATTCATAATCCCGTTGTCCGCCATTCCCGATTTACGCTAATTCAGAGATGGATGCAAGATATTCTGCCAAAACTAAGATCCTAATCCTCAGATCAATCAATAAAATTGCAATACTCGAAGTAAAAGTTCAAACTTCAGTAAATCGGATATGCAGAATTCAATAATGTGCGGGAAAGAGAGGAATCACTGCAAATCAAAGAAACAACAGAAACCGTAGTTGAGACTTACAGAGTTAACATGAAAACTATCGGATTATTAACAGAGAGATGAAGAAATAGAACACTTACATGAAAATTAGGGTTTGCGCGCGTCGCGAATCACGGGAGAGGGAGTTGGAGGACAGATCGAGAAAACTTTATCGTCCGACGGGCAATCAATGATTTCTCATGCGCAGATCGATCCAGAGAAAGGAGATCAGATGCAGAACAAAACAAAAAAGCAAAAAAAAAAAAACAATTTGGTTTTTGGACGATTCGAAGGGAGATCGGAAGTCGTTCCCTCTACGGTTCTACGGCAACTTGAAGTCCACAGGCATCGTGTGGCTTCTGAGTAATTTTTATTTTAATTTGACTCAAACCCGTAAACTTTTTTCTTTTTTTCATCGTCTTTTAGGCCTTATATGACACAAGGACCAAAATAAAACTAAAATAAGACCAAATTAGTACTAATTTAAAAAATAATAATTATAATAATAAATAAATTTTTTATACCATCCTATACAAATTTTAATATAAAAAAAATATTATTTTACTTTACGTTTAATATGATTTTGAAAACTAAAAGGATGTCAAATGAATGGAGAAAGACGTATATTAGTACCTATTTATAAGAACAAAGGCAATGTACAAAATTGTGCCAATTATAGAGGAATTAAATTAATGAGTCATACTTTAAAACTTTAGGAGAAGGTGATCGAACAAAGGTTACGCCATAATACTAAGGTATCAGAGAATCAATTTGGTTTTATGCCAGGTAGATCTACTATAGAAGCCATTCATTTATTAAGAAGTTTAATGGAGAAATTTAAGGAGATAAAGGAAAACTTACATTTGGTTTTTATTGATTTGGAAAAAGCTTATGATAAAGTCTCAAGAGAAGTACTTTGGAGAGTTTTAGAAAAGAAAGAGATTTGCACTGCTTATATTCAAGTTATTAAAGATATGTATGAAGGAGCTGTTACCTCTGTTCGGACACAAGGAGGTTTGACTAAGAATTTTCCTATTCCAGTTGGATTACACCAGGGGCTCGGCTTTAAGTCCGTATCTTTTTGCTTTGATTATGGAGTCATGACTGACATATCCAAGATGAAGTGCCTTGGTGTATGCTTTTTGCAGATGATATTGTCCTTATTGAGAAAACTAAAGAGGGAGCTAAAGCGAAACTAGAGCTTTGGAGGAATGCTCTAAAATCTAAAGGTTTGCATATCAGTAGATCAAAAATTGAATATATGAAGTGCATATTTAGTCAAGAAAGAAATACTTATATTGGAGATGTGACAATTGGTGATCAAATTGTCAAAGAAGAGTGAGCGCTTTAGATACCTTGGATCAATTATACAAAATGATGGCGAAATAGATAATGACGTTATTAGCAGGATTCAAGCAGGCTGGGTAAAATGGAGAAATGCTTCTGGAGTGTTATGCGATAGAAAAATCTCATCCAAAATTAAGGGTAAATTTTATAAAACTGTAGTAAGACCAGCGATGATTATGGTGCTGAATGCTGGCCTGCAAAAGAAGAAACTACAAATAAAATAAATGTTGCAGAAATGAGGATGTTAAGGTGGATGTGTGGATATACACGAAAAGATAGAATGAGAAATGAGTATATCCGAAAGAAAGTTGGTGTTGCACCAATTGAGGATAAACTTAGAGAAAGTCAGCTTCGATGGTTTGGACATCTAAATCTAAAAATTGAGTTACTGAATTTTGCCCATGTACAAAGAGGAAGAGGGAGACCAAAGAAGACATGGCAAGAAACTATAAGGAGTGATCTTAGTTACTTAAACATAGATAAGAATTTGGTAACTGATAGAGCGCAATGGAAACAAAAGATTCATGTAGCCGACCCCACCTAGTGGGATTAAGGCTTGGTTGTTGTTGTTGTATACTCAATAATTTAAAATAAAAATATTAATTTTATTTCACATTCTAGACTAAAATATTTGAATCGAGTATTTTGATCTAAAATGTGAAATAAATTTTATATTTTTATTAAAAATTATTGAGTATATGAAGTAAAATATTATTTTTTATATTAAAATTTATATAGAATAATTTTTAAAAAATTTATTTATTATTATTATTGTTGTTTTTTAAATTAGTACTAGTTTAGTCTTGATTTTGTTTCTCGCGCCACACAGGGCCTTACGTAAATTTTATCCGAACTCAGCTTTCAAGTTTTGAAATTTTCGTTCTATCAAAAAAAAAACTTTGAAAATTTTAAACATAATTTTTCAGTATTATAAAAATCATATCAGATGGATGGGTCTGATTGTGAACCTACTAATCATTTGATCAAGTTCTTCCACAAAACTGAACAGTATATCAAATTAAATATAATGATTTAATCTATTCCTATTTTACCTCTCAACAATTATAGTAAAATAAAATAAATAAATTTATTTTGTGAACATTTTATGTTATTTTTGATATATATATATATATCATGGCCCATGAGCATGTTTAACAAAAAAAATTAATTTCATCATTCTATAAAATTTTTGATTTCTCCTTAATATTTATATATAAAGAGAAATGAAGTTAGTTACTCCAACAAAAACTAACTCGTTTTATTTATATATATTTTATATTTATATGTCTATATGTATATCAAATATTATATTTGTATTGTGTTATTTAAATTATTAAAAAAGCATAATATATTTTGTACAAATTAATTTAAAAATTAATTCAAAATAAAAATATGTAAATATGTGCAAGGAATTTCAAAAAATTAAATTGATTTAAAATCAAATAATTATAATCTTATGGATTATTAAATCCGATTTAAACATTACGCTCAGGTGACGATTACTTGAATCACGCTGGCGGTGTCGATACCGCTCGGTCCGTCTCGTCTCACCTGAATCTGACGGCCTGCGGGTGTGATTAGGCCTGTCAATGGATCGGATCATGATCCGATCCGATCCAAGTTTCGATCTAATTAAACCCTCAAATAAATTTTTTTTGATCCGTCAATCCACCCCGATGGATCGGATATGGATCACCATTGACCCGATCCGTTTAAAATCTGATCCATTTATATAATCTAATTTGTAGTTCATACAGGATTATATTGTGACTAATAATCTTTTTGTTGGAAGACTCAAGTAAAGAGCGTCACTATAATTAATTAATAATTTTTTTTTACATATTATATTAGTAGATTATAGTTTATAATGCTCAGTTTATATCTCACAATATATATATATATATATTACAAATACTGATTTTTATATTAAAATATTTAATTAATTCATAAAAATATAATATTCTTTTCTTATTTTATTTTCAATAAATTTAATATTATTTTAAATTTGATTATGAAAATTATTTAAAAATAACTACTTTTATTGTAAATGGATTAAATCAGAAAACCCGAGTTCCGAACTGATCCGATTTCCGACTCGAGAGGATATGGATCGACTATGACCTGATCCGATGTATAACCCGATCCAACATATATGGATTCGGATCCGGGTCGGAGTTAATCCGACCCAAATCCGATCCGTTGACAGGCCTAGGTGTGATGCACCGATAATGTGAAAAAGGAATGAATATCACGGCCGTTCGTCAACGATCATGCGGCCCATGCTTTTGATGACGTGGCTCCTTCTCATACGCGGCACGTAATTTGGTTTCAAGATCACATATCTACCCAATCTCTGTTTGGTTGGAGAAAAAAAAATTTAAAAAATTTTGTAAAAAATTTTAAAATCATATATAATATGAAATAAAGTGAATTAGTTATATTAAAAATTATGTTAGATGTGAAATAAAGTAACTATTTAATATTAAAATTTATGTAGGATGAGATATAAAATAATTTTTAAAGTTTTTTTAAAATGAATTTAAGATTTTAGCCATGACTAAAATAAGTTATTTATTTTAGTCACTTGCTAAACAGAACCTTAAATTAAATTAAAGTTTAGAGTAATTCAGTTCGATCAAAGCAGCTGACTTAAAATTTTTATAAATTTAATTTTAAATTAATAAAAAATCAAATTAATTTAAAATATAAAATAATTTATTTTAGTATGTTAATTTTTTTTAATAATATATGTTGAGTTAATTATGTGTTAAAATATAAACAAATTTTAAATAATTTTTGAGTTTTAAATTAAAAAATTTACCTATATATCATAAAAAATTTAAGAATATTTAGTTTAATATTATCTTGGTATTATATTATATAATATAGATATCATGACATCTAAATATTATTTTTTAATTAATAATTCTGTAATTTTATAAAAATTTATTTAGGGGGCTTTTAGTTCAATATTATCTTAACGTTATGTTATGTTATTTAGAGAAAGTAATTATTTAATTAATTTAATAATATCTATAGATAATTTTATATAAATTTATTAATTAAAAGATGACATCTAGATTACATAATATAACATTCCCTTAAAGATATCATTAAGAGGGCATTTTGTGCAATGTTATTTTGATATTATATTATATTATTTAGAGAAATAAATTGTTTGATTTAATAATATATGTTATTATGTATATTATATTATATTATTTATCTTGGTATTCTATAAAAGATATCATGATATTTAAATTATATGACATAATATCAAAATAATAATGAACTAAATGGCTCATAAATCAAATAATTATTTTTTTTCTAAATAGCATGGCATAATATTAAGATAATATTGAACCAAACGCCTCCTAAATATTATCTCTATGTTATCTTTTTCATAAAATTAAAATTATAAAATTATATGTACTTAAATATTAATATAATATTTAAGATTTTGTGTGGTATATATGTATATAATGTCGTTGAATAAATACTAACCCAAACTTTGTTGAAATTATAAAGAGTAAACTTTTACTTAGTTTGCAATATTTTGAATATGTGATAGTCTCACATTGTGAATGAAATAAAGTTATAGATATTTTATAAAAATTTTCTTTATAAATTTATTAATTTGATATAAGAATTAAGCTCATAGGTCTTTCTATTGGATCATAGTGAGCTTAATGAATATTTAGTCCTTTTTTATAAGCCAGAAATTTATTTTACTAATTAAAATTTATTTTGTAATTAGAATTACCTAATTTTAAAATATTATTTTAATGAAAAGATGCATTTAAACTAAGAGATGTGTCTCTTAATTAAAAGAATACTTTTAAGTGTCATTTGACTATTAAATTGATCTTAAAATATCTATAAATAGCCGATATTTTTTGTAATCTTTTTGTTAGAGAGTTTTCAAGCTTTGTTGTATTCTAAAAGATAATTACATTTTATTCCCTCAAATTTATCTTAAAAAAAATATTAATCACACCTCAAAGTTTTCTATTTTTCTTACTTTACTTACACAAACAGCTAAATAGGGTCTTTTGGTTGAAATTATTACAATACGCCAATTTTTGTTGATTTATTATGTAAAAGATTTTAGAAATAAATATAAATATTGGTATGTCATTGTGTTTTCGAAATTTCTAACAAAAATATTTATGGTAGATTGCTATTCTATCGAATAGAAATATCACTACAATATTATAACATTCCCATAGATTGGGAATTCTACAAAAGTTCTTATCTCTCAGTACATTTCACTTGTTATTAATTTTTATTTGGGCAAATTACGTTCAGGTCTTTGAGTTTAACACTTAATATCGCGTAGCTTCACGTTTTTTAAATTTAACATCAGGGTCCCTCAGTTTTAATAAATTATCAAATAAGTCATTTTTTTAATTTTTTATTATTAAATTTTTTTAAAATTACTATTTTACCCCTGTCATTCTCTCTCTCCTCCAGATCCGGCGGTTCAGCCGGATCGGGAGGAGAGAGAACGACAGGGGTAAAATAATAATTTTAAAAATTTTAATAATAAAAAAATTTAAAAAATGAATCATTTGATAATTTATTAAAACTCAGGACCCCGATGTTATAATTTTAAAAACACGAACCTGTTCAATATTAAGCGTTAAACTCAAGAATCTGAACGCAATTTGCCCTTTTTATTTTATATAGATATGTGGCTGTTATATACAGGGCATTACTTTGGTGCATTTTTTGTTTATTTTTATTATATGATATTTGTGTATTTTCATTATTTACTAAAAATGCATTTTGCTATTAATTATTTTTACATCTAAATTATCTGTAGAATTAAACATCAAATCAAGCTAATAACAGGAAGGAATTAATTAAAAGTACATGCTCATTTCATTTGAACTCCTTTAATGTTTATTATATATCATGTCATTTTATTTGTTTTAAAGCAAAATACATTTAGTGTACCACATATGCCATTAATATTTTATTAGAAATATATCAAAATAAATTAATTGATAAATTTCATAAAATTGTGCAACCGATGGATTCTTTTTTTCCAAAGATAAAGCATACATAAAGATGTTGATCGAATTTAACTAAAGGCTATTAATAGATCATAAAGAATTTTTTAAAAGTTTAAATCAAAATTTCTTAACATTTTGCATTATTTTCTCTTCATTTCATGTGATTTTTTTATTTTTTTGTAATTTTATTTTATGATACTCTTTTCTTGATTTACATTCATATACAAAGTTTAAAAAAATAAATATAAATTGAAAAATAATTAATAATATTAAAAATATACATATAATATAATTTAAATTATATTATATGTATATTTTTTTTACTTTGTATGTTATCAAGTAAAAAGTATAATATAAAAAACCACAAAAAATAGAAACACGAAAATATGCCTTTACCTTATTAACGAGCATTGAAAATGTAAGTCCTATTAGGCAAAAATGGACAATATCTATGATCGATTTGGTTGCTAGCCCATTACAACGTATTAAAATAAAGTACTATAACCACTTTACGTTAAATCTTGAGTGATAGTTAGGCAATTCTTAGTGAGAATCTCGAGTTGAGAGGGATAAGTGATGTTCATTAAGGATGTGATTTGTTGGACTAAAATGAATAATATTTACGATTACATATGCTGATATATCTTGACCACTTCATCACCTACTATCATGACCTCGACATCGCCGTCACGACTATTGGCACACGAATAGATGATGTACTATAGGTAACCAAGTTATCTGCGTCGTCTCTCGGACGACTGTCCAGTAGCTCTTCATTTAGTGTGGCAACCCCGACGACCCTTTCGTGGCCAAGCATCAACATACCTAGTTAGAGGTAAAGATTATTTGACATCAAAAGTAGGAAGGAAACGATTCGAAACCTTAGATGAAATGCTTAACTGCGAAAACAATGGCATGATGCATAAGGAAGATGGGCGAGCGATAATTCATAGAACTCAAAAAGTTGAAGGGTATAGATTGCTGAATTCAGCTCGGTCGAATAAGTCTGGCTTTCCACATTTGGAGAGGAATTAAAAGGAGAGGGTCATTCAGAATTATGCATTTAAATTGATTAAGGCTAAATGGAGATTTCTATATTAGTTTTATCCAAATTTGATTTAATTTTATTTGATTCAAAACATATTTGAGGGATTTAAAGTCTTGCAATATTTGAAGCTTATTTTGTTTTACTATAATAGAACTAATTTTATATTTATTTTCAGCATTTAGTACTATATTTTTAAAATTTTTTATAGGATCTCTATATAAAAAAATTGTATTGCATTTTAAGGGGTAGCATATTTCGAGGAATAAAATTATATGTGAAAATGAGTCTACTTTCGGGTTAACGAATCAATATTTTAGTGAAGAAAATAGTGAGAACAGTATTTAGTGACTTCAAATAACTTAGTTATTCAATTATAAAAAAAAAATCTTTATTTCCTTCTCTATCATTCTGGCTTCTGCTTTGCCATTAGGGCTTTGTTTAGTTCGAGGCAAAATTTTTATCCAACACAAATTTCAACTATAAAAATTAACTTTATTTCACATCTAATACAAATACGAATATTAGAATTTAAAGTATTTCATATTTTACACACTTTCTAATATTAAAATAAATTTCTCTCCCATTAAATTTAAAAAATAAAGTATTTTTTTCTCTTTGCCCACTTATCCCAATGCTTAACCCCATTAGTCCAGCATCTCCGTTCGCTATGCCGCTACCACCGTGATCTTGTCGGATAATAGCAATCATCGACGCCTTCCGCAAGCTCGATTAATTTAAAAAGGCATAAGTTCTTATAAATTAAACTAATTACTCGTTATTCGATTTAAAGAAATTAATTAATTTAAAGAAATTATTTACTCTATTTAATTATTTTTTTAGCTCTAATTGTGCGACCTTATATTTGTTGTAGTGACAATTACTTCTTAATTCTCGAAACCTTAAATTCTTTCTATTAAATTTAAACCAACACACTAATCTAATTTGATAAATTTTTATTTATCAGACAACCTAATTTAATTTTAATTTTAGATTACGAGATTTAAAATCTAATTCAACATGAAATTATAATTTGAAAAATATTATGTGCATAATTAAATAATTTTATTAATTATAATATTAAATATCATTATTCATTGTCATATCACTTGCATCAAATTTTACAAATTTAAAAATTTGAAAAATAATTAATAAATAAAAAAAATTCTTATAAACTTTTAATGATCACGAAAATATTTAAATAAATTTGACTGTAAATTTTAGTAAAATGAAGTAATTTACAATAACATTCATGAGACTTCTCCAACAGTATTTCTACTAATAATTTACATTTATCCTTTATCAAAAAATAAATTTATATTTATCTTCTATTATATATAATTTAAATATAAATTTTTTTAATCTAATATAAATTTTACTTTTAAATATTAAATATATTATATATTTCATACATATTTAAATAAAAAAATTTAATTTTATTGCATATTCAATATAATCTTTAATAGTAAAATTATTTTATTTTTTATAATAATATTAAAATATTTTTTTTTCGTTATAAAAATTTAAAATGTTCTAATGTTATTTTTATTGTGATCATTAAAGAGTTTAGTTTTGTTGATTTTTTTATAGAATGTTTTGTTGATTTTTAAACATAAAAAATCAAATGAGAAATAAAATCCAAAAACTATTCAAAATAAAAATCGTGCTTAAAATTGTCAACTTAATTGTTTAACCAAATTTTTTCTTCAAGATTTTCAGTTTTAATTTGATTTTTTTAATGTTCATTTGTTTTAATCAAAAAAATACAAATTTCTTTCAAAAATAAAAAGTCTTAACCTGAAATCGAAACCATCGATTTCTATTGAATGGAAATCAAAGCCATTCGCAACGGCTTGAGTATCTGAAAATTACGAGTCTTGATTATTCGTGTAAGGTTCAATTTTATGTTTTAAGTTTGTTCACTCTGTGCCTTTACTCTCGAGAAATTTTTGCATCACGTGCATGCATCGTTTAGAGGCCAATCGGTATTATATTCTATCGTTTAGAGGCCAATCGGCACATGCCCCAAAACCATTGAGTTCAAAAATATTTTTGAAGCAAAATCTAGACTAAAATATTACTAAATTAAATAATAATAATAATAATAATAATAATAAATTAATTTTTATTATATTCTAAAGAAATTTTAATATAAAATTTTTTATATTATTTCACATACTAAATGATCTTTAATTGATAATTTTATTATACATTTTAAATAAAAAATATTCATTTGTTAAGAATGTGAAATAAAATTGATAATTTTATTTAAAATCATTAAACTTATAAAATAAAATAAAATAAACTTTTTGTATATTAAAATTTATATAAAATATAGTAAGAATAATAATATTATTATTATTATTTAATCAAGTATTATTTTGATCTTGAGAAGTACCAAAATAATTTTGGGGCCAAAACAGACCATTTTTCCTTTGAAAAAATTGAACCGGCAGGCCTTCACCAACATTGAGGTCTCTAACTTTAACATATAACATGAGATTAATTTGTAATATTAAATTTTCAAATTTAAATACCTAATAAGTTATATATATATTAATAGATTTTTTAAAATAAAAAAATTTCTATATTTTTTATAAAATAAAAAATATAATATTTCAAAGTTTGAATAACAAGTAGGTAAATGCTTCATTTTTTGTACCTTGAAATATAATATAAAATATAATGGTTGAGATTTACCATTGATGAGCGGTCACCAAGAACAATGAGATTTTATATGATACCTCTTCCTTATCTATACTTCAAGTATAGTAAAATAGTCTTATGTGAAAAAGTCGATGCGAAAACGCCTTGAGATTGGTATACTCCTCTAGAAGCCGCTCAACGATACTAGTTCGATATACCTGCAAAGTGAGGACTAAAATGGTACTAATTTTATAAACAATAATAATAATAATAAATAAATTTTTTTAATTATTTTACACAAATTTTAATATAAAAAATATTATTTTACTTCACATACTCAATAAATTTTAATAAAAATATTAACTTTATTTCATATCTTAAATTAAAATACTCGATTCGAATATTTTGGTCTAAGATATGAAATAAAATTGAAATTTTTATTGAAAATGATTAAATATGTTAAATAAAATAACGTTTTTTTCATATTAGAATTTGTGTAGAATAATTAAAAAAATTTAATTATTATTATTATTATTATTTTTAAAACTAATATTATTTTGATCCTAACTTATGGAGTAATTGGTATCTTTATCAAAAGCTCAAGTAGTAAAATTTTGTTCATCAATGAGAGAAAGAGAGAGAGAGAGAACAGCATATAGGCATGAGAAGACAATAAACAAAAGTAGCAAAGAAAGATGAGAGCAGGAGAAATTAAGAAAGTAGTAGTACCTCAAGATAGAAAGGCAAGATCACTCCAGCGAATCTAAGCCTAGATCTTCACTGCCTTTAAAACAAATATAAAAATCATGACTTTTTGAACCCAAAAAAAAAAAAAAAAAAAAACTAAACAAGAGAGCTAGGCAGAGATGATATTTGGGTGTAGAGCTCCCTTCAATCCAAAAAAGGGGCCATTAAAGAGAGCCGCTGCAGCTCCTGTGTCATGCAAACCACAACCCTATTCCATATTCTTCTTCTTCTTCTTCTTCTTCTTCTTCTTCTTCTTCTTCTTCAGATCTTCTTCTTCTTCTTCTTCTTCAGATCTTCTTCTTCTTCTTCTAATAGAGAGAGCGCATGCAGTAATGGAATAGGAAGGTGGAATCCATAACCCAGCAGCTCAAACAGCCCTCAAAGTCCCATCTTTGGACATCAAGGAGCTCCACCTCCAAAGAGAACCTAAAAACCAAGCAGAGAATATATAATTAAAGGAGAAGATCGAAGAGGTAGAAAAGATGAAGGCTTTAAGGAGGTTATATAGAATTGAAGGAGGAGACAGCTCATAAATGGTTCGTTCAATTCACTCACTGCAGTAATTTTTCTTCATCTTTTCTTTCTCTGCTGTTGCTCTAAATTTGCGTGTTCCATGGCTTTTAGCAAAACTACAGTCGAATCTCTTGTTAAAAGAAGAGAACAGTGATGGCTCCCACGTGACTGGCAGGACCCCACAGACCTTTTTTCTTCAAGCAAAAACTCTGATCTTTATCTTGTGAAAATGGAGTTTGTGGATGGAAAATTTTCATTTTTGTGGACTATCGGATTGAAATTCCAAGATAATCATATAAAATTTATTTTGCCTTAATACTACAATTCTTACCACCACATTTGGTCCTGTTTGGCACGATGACTAAAATAATACTAATTTAAAAAAAATTATAATAAATAAATTTTTTCAATCATTATACACAAATTTTAATATAAAAGAATATTATTTTATTTTACATACTCAATAATTTTTAATAAAAATATTAATTTTATTTCAGATCTTAGACCAAAATATTAGAATCTAGTATTTTGGTATAAGATGTGAAATAAAGTATATTAGAATCTAGTCAAAATGCCACATCAACTTAACCATCCACGTGAAAAAGACGACAATAATGATGAAAGAGTTAGGTCCACCCGAACCATTTATTTAAATATCTCGCTTTAATAGTTTTCCTGAATGGGGTTTATGAGTTGACACGTTCTCTCATTTTCTCTCCCTCTTTCTCAAAGTTAGGTTGTAATTAGGGACATGATCATGATATCTTTGCCTGGACCAAATCTTGACATTGGATGTTGACTAGAATGGGGTCTCAGCTACCCGATCAACAAAATCTAGTCTCTTGGGCCGGGCCACTCCTCACAAGTCAAGAAAGACTCCTCACAAGTCAAGAAAGTTTGGAATCTATTATAGACCTGACAAAAAAAATATCTCCAGAAGTTTTTCCCCTTTAGTTCTTTAGATGTATATTTGTTTGTTGCTTCTTGGAAGCCCATGAGAATACTTCATAACTTAATGAGAATGCATATCCCTTTGTACCCAGGAACTTGCTGCCTGAGGAAGCCATGGAATAGTTGCTAGTAATTGCTTTGGCCATGGCGGGGTGTGCTTGTAGTTATGCGTAAGGATTCCTCTGAGGTTGAAAAACCCATCAGTTGTAGGGTATGATACTTTGCTGATTGATAGGAAAGGGGTTCTGGTCATTCTTTCGAAATGATCTATTAATTCTCTATTAGTTAATTAGTTGTTACACTCAATGAGGCCGTCATGGCCTAAACTTGTCTATCGTGCAAAAGCCAATTGGTAGTCTCTTCCTCCAATGTTGACACCAAGGCTTGTGTTTCAAAACACAAAAAAGAAAGATGACAAGAATCACTTCCTTTTGTGGACAACAACAAAGGCAGGCTTTTTCACTAACACGATTTGCGTGGTCAAAGGCCTAGATGGGCAGTATACCTATTTCTCATTTTATGCAGTTTGACTAATTGACAGACTCCTATTTCCCCTCAAAAAATAGATGAACTCCCTCATTTTTTCGGCATTCGTATCCTTTAAAAAAGGTGAGTGAATAATAAAATTAGTTCTTAAACTCTGAAGTGCCCTGTCAAGAGCAATCATCAAAATCCATGGATTTATCTCTATCTTAGATAGAGACTATGAATTAAATCAAAGATTTATCATAGGGGTGTTGAATCATGAAGGAAATGGTAAGACGAGCGAGAAAAGTATAAGCACTAACATGTGCCCCTATAGTTTACATAAGTTTTGAAAGAGCATTTTACTAAAGTTAAAGGAGCACTTTGGCTCGTAATCCCTTACTCCACTACGAACACCAAAGTAAGCTCTCAGGCTTTCCTTTCTTCGACATTCATTCATCTTAAAACAATCTTAAACTATGCTCCATGAACCTACAGGTGAGAGAGAGAAAGATGCAGAAACCACTAAAGCAGATGAGAGTGCCAAATCCTTGAAGGCAGGTAAGAAAATATCTATTCATGAACTAGCAGATGTAGCTTTTGCCAACCCAAAAGAAAGGAAGTTACATGCCTTGCAACCTTCAATGATATGCTTCAAAACCTCCATTGTCGCACCCTCATGCATTTTTATAGATCAACTATCCATAAAATAAAGAGTGACTAATAGTCAGAATTACAGAATAAATTATAAGAAAGAAATATTTTATTAATCTTATGACAAAATTATATAAGTTCAGACACAAGGCAGGTCACTCGGGGTAACCATATACTAGAGCACATGATGATAAAGAAATCAAACTATGAGGGAAAAGATAAATATTGGTGGGAACATACGAAATATAGGAAAACATAATCTCTGGGATTTGTAGTCTTCCTCTAATTGTAGATTATCTATCTAAAAAATAATAAGTCAGTCACACAAACAGAATAAACGACCTTCACCTTATATTAGTATTTCATAGCTCAAAATATCAACAGATTAGGATATCAAATATTTTATAGTATTATCTTATCATCTTATAATATTATCATGTGTCATGCTTTGCACATATATTAGTATGTAATCAATGAATAATCAGAATCAGCAGATGTACGTCACGAGTGTGATAACATAAGTAGTAGACACGTCATCAGTGTGACAATAGATTTAACAGATACACTATCACCATAACAACAGAATAACATGATACAAGTATGTCCCCCATACAACACTACGTATTCAGAAAGTGATTTATTTCTAGCGCATTATTTCATCATATGTCTTAAGATATATGTGTCATGCTTTGCACATATATTAGTATGTAATCAATGAATAATCAAAATCAGCAGATGTACGTCACGAGTGTGATAACATAAGTAGTAGACACGTCATCAGTGTGACAATAGATTTAACAGATACACTATCACCATAACAACAGAATAACATGATACAAGTATGTCCCCCATACAACACTACGTATTCAGAAAGTGATTTATTTCTAGCGCATTATTTCATCATATGTCTTAAGATATATGTGTCCAATATAACTTAGTATAATATCTCAACATAAAATCTAATAGAATATCGACATTAAGCCATGCATAGTAGTTGAATGTAGCACATAAAATATAATTGATATCATCTTGTATATTAGTTAATTTAATTTAATAATTACAATGTCATAAGTTCAGTGAAAATTATTTACCTATATAACAGTTTACTAGTGGATGCTAAATTTCTTGATTCGTTAGGCTTATCCTAATTGAGTTCAAAAAGACATAATCACTATTGTGTTTAATAGTTTAATATATTGACTCAATTTGTAATACATATGACCATTCAAGTCAAACAGGTCAGACAGATCAACTCAAGTCAAATGAGTCAACTCGGGACAAAAAAGTCAAATAAGTCAATACGGGTTAAGCAAGCTGATACGGTTAACTTCGGTTAAGCTAATCAAATTGAGTCAATAAGAAAAATTACCGAATATAATCTAAACACAATGAGACCGGGATATTTACCTCTTTTAGCAGAGTTTCATTGCTAGAAGAAGTAGAAGGGAATTTGCACCAAAATAGGCTAGGATATTCAAAGGAAAGCTAGAGGTTGTGGGTTTTTTTGGTCTATTTATAGGAAAAAATGAATTTATTATGGTGAAAACTACTAGTGATTAGGGAGGTGGCAAGTGGGAGAAAGGCGAAGCTTCTTATTTAATACGGCTAATGGGAGGAAGAAAGATGGAAGTTTCTCATTTAATATGGCAGATAGGAGGAAGGGACATAGAAGTTATACAATTTTTTTTTATTAAAATAGAGCTGTAGAAATTTTATTTTTAATACAATAATTATTTTGAAGTTCTTAAGTTACAGTTGTACTTATATTAAATTCAGAAAAAATATATAAATATTAACAAGTATTTGTTAAGCAGATTATTATATCCACCAAGCTGCAAGCACAAAAGCCATTATACTCGAACCATGACTTCCTTCTGTTTGACAACATAGAGAATCCGAATATTATGACTTCTCCCTACCCCATGACACTTTAGGTCACCCGGGGCCCCCTCTAGGGAATTGATGAACGAGAACTTCTTTGTCAAAACTGATCTCGCTCCTGTAGCATAGTATATAAGCCTAAAAAAACAAGCACCAACGAATGAATGACAAATCTCCTGGGTCAACAATCCCGTACCTATGAAACCACTCATTAATGACAATTAATTTATATATTTCACACACTCTTTTTTTATAAATATCTCCATTTAATGCAGTAGAAGAACTTTTTTTAGTCAGTCTTCTTCAACTTTCTTAATTTCTCTTCTCTCTTAATTTGGAATCCCTAGCTCTTCATTTTACAAGGCTCCGACTAGGCCCCCTCACATTTTAGCCTGATTCTCTAAGGTGAACGTTTTTCATAACTTCTAAGCCTCCCTTTTTTGAACGTATCATTATTGATAATCTTTTGTTTTTCCTTTCCTAATCTCACGCTTGTTTATAGTTTCGATTTTCTTCCTAAGTAATTATAATGATGTCATTCAAATCTAAGATCCCATAATTCTAAGGCAATTTAACTTTTTTTTGAGTAGGCTAACGACATAATTCAATATAACTCAGGATTGACGCATGATAAAAATATTGATTTAATACAACATAGCTCGATCAACTTAATAACTCAAAATAATAATAATAATAAAAATCTTGATTATATAATATTTATATTCACATACATATCAGGAATATTTTACTTTATAATTTATGCTTTCAACAGAAAATATCTTTAATTTACATAGAATATAAGAATTCTGACACAAAAAAAGGTTGAACGCAATTATAGACCATAATTACATCTGAGTCCTTACAATTTACATTAATTATACGAAGGCCCACTATTGAATTTAGTTGAAAGGGAGCGTGAGGCAAGGGTGTTAATATGGATCGAACATTGAAAATAAAAAATGTAATTGATTTTAGATTAAATCGAAATTGAATCGATTTAAATGAGCCGACTAACGAGCCAAAAGTTCGGCTCGATAATAATTTCGAGCCGATTTTGTGCCGGGTAGGTTTTGCTCGATCCAGCTCGAAATTGGCTCGAATTAAAATATATTTTATGTTACAATACATATATATATATATATTAAATATAATATATTTATATAATATATATATATATTATAAACTGAGCCGATCTCGAGCCGGAACGAGTTGAGCTTACCCGGCTCGAGATCGGCGAAAAAAAAATTGAGATTTGAATCGAAATCGGCTCGAAGTCGATTGGAATCGACTCGAACCGGCTCGAAGTCGAACCCAATCGAACTCGAGTCGATCGAAATATGATCAATCTGATTTCGAGCTGGTATTGGCTCGGCTCGAAATCGGATTGGTACCAGCCTAGCGTGAGGTTTATTACATTATAATTAAGAGTAAATATCCAAATTTATGACTATAAATTTTTTAAAAGATTTTCTATGATTGACAAATTATTTCAATCATAATAAATTTAATTATTTTATTTTATAATTAAAAAAACATGATCAAAATTAAATTTAATTTTCCATATGAGTATCTATTGTTTTTTTGAATATAAGGATATTTTGGTTATTTTATATTAAAAAATATTTTACAAAAGTTTATGAAAAATAAAATAATTAAATTTATTAAAAAAGGACTCATTTTTAAAATAGTGAATTTTGATAATATTATCCTTTAACCTCATGTACCTAATCAATGTAATACCTTGAGAACTATAAAAAAAATTTGTTATTCTGTGAGTTCTTTTATTTTTTTTTTAAGGGGATGGTTTTCATTATAATCTTGAGCCTCTATTATTTTTCATCCTTTTATTTGGCATCACTCAAAAAAAATAATAGGGTTAATTACTTATTCATTCCTGTAGTTTTAGTAAACAAGAAATTGATCCATAATGTTATAAAATGTTCTTTAAATCAGATCCTTTTTGTTTATAAATTATATATTTAAGTCCAATGAAAATTAACATGATTAAGATTTTATTGAACTATAAGATACTTTTCAAAATAAAAATAAGAAAAAATGTATAAAAAAATGCTATTAAAAAAGTTATTTCCTTCCACCTTAGTGAATAATGTCGAGTAACTAGATATTTTTAACTAGTTTAAGTATCATTTAGTTCTCAGAGGTTAGAAGACAATATCATATATTCATATTTTTAAAAATTATTATTCTCAATTTTTCTATAAAAAGTTAATAAAACAAATTCAAAATTACTTTTTAATTTTGCATATATATTAATTTATCTGATAAATGAATAGAACACCGGTAGAATTCACTAAAATGAAGCTACTCATCTAACTCAAATTGTTACGCCCCGACCCGCTAATATATAGATTACACAACTGATCAACTAACTGAATCGGGAGTGATTTTAATACACTTTTAATATTAAATACACAATTCAATATTTAAAATATTATATTAATAATCATAAAAAAGTAAACTAATTTTATTATTCAATCAAAATCATCTTTTAAGCTGGTCACTCTCACACCCATCCCGATATAGTTTGAAGTGCACCTGAAAAATAAATAGGAGGTGAATTCTTGCGAACTTAACTTTTACCAATTTCACATGAAGTTAAGCAACATTACAACATGCAGTGTAATACAACTAAGTAAAAATATGTATATCTTTATACCATAATATTTATCACATGTGGAATAAGAATATCATAACATGTCAACATAGCACATGAAATATAATATCGTTTTTTCTTAATAATCAATTTTCATTCTGTATTATGATGTGGAACAATCATTCTCATACTTTTTTTGTCTAAAAGCCTGACAGAAGTTTCTGCCATTCTGTCATCCTAGAAGCATGTCAGGAATCGCTTCTTGCACTAGTGATTTTCTTTTATTGGGACATCACCCGACGAACACTTCTTGTCAACATTAGATCAACTCACTGTAGGCAACTTCTCGTCTTCATCAGTTCTAGCCTCTAGGTATACAAATTCAATCTTACTATATCATTTTCATGACCGTTATTTATACCAAGATTCATAATAAATATTGCTTGTGACAATTCAATGTACCATCTATCAATTTACTATATCAATAAATAAATAACAATAACAATACAAATTAGTTTAATTGACAGAATAATAATATATATCAACGATAGAATAATAATAATAGAAAATATAAGCACATCAATATAAATAGGCAATAGAATTTATTTCTAGCAATCAACAAATAAATCATATAAAGTTAATTCCCATTACCTCTTGATTGTCTGATAATCTATTTTTACACGTACACCCTAAAAAATAAAAACACAAATAAATTGAAATTTATTTCTTTTAATTAATTTTAACTCTTATATATATATTTCGTATTCTTATAAATTTCTCTAAACAAATATTATTTTGATTGAATCCATATTATGAGTTTTGTTATAATTTTATTTATAACCACTAATAGAAATTATATTTTCCACCTAAATAAATTTTCACTTTCTTCTCCTTCTTCTCCTTCTTCTCCTTCTTCCTCTTCTTCCTCTTCTTCCTCTTCTTCCTCTTCTTCCTCTTCTTCCTCTTCTTCTTCTTCTTCCTCTTCTTCCTCTTCTTCTCCCCCTTCCCCACATTAATGAAAAGAAATGCCTCTGTTCTTATCCAAATAATTAGAATAATTTTATTTTAGTCCTCATAATTTTACCTCCTTATAAATAGAACTAAAAATATTACTTTTAAATCCATTTTTTCTTATATAAAATTTAATTTTATTTTAACAAATTTCACATCCTATTTTGAGTTATATTAACTTATAAAAATCATTTATAATATAATTTAATATATTAAATTTCTTTTAATTAATTAATTCATACAATGTTATTTCATTAAATAACAAATTAAACTTAATTTAATAAAAATCTAATGTTACATAAATATTTTTGTCTAAGAAATTCAATTGAAATTATTTTCTAGACGAAAGAGAGAGTTGGATGGGAGATTTTTAAAATTATAAAATAATGAATACATTATAAAATAAATAAATAAATAAATAAATAAATTAATGTAATATTTAGAACTCAAATTTTTTACTGCTTCCTTTTAAATGAGCGGCGGATATTTTTATTTAAAAAATATGGTGGAAATTAATTAATTTAATCCGGGCAAAATTTTCTATTATTCTAATAATTTTCTTTGAATAATATCATAAACTAGATATAAATAATACTACAAATTTCTCATAAATGACCCTAAATTTAATATCACATAAACACCCAATCACAACCTGACACATATGCTCAAAGTATGGCCCACCGTGCATGCAACGGGCTATTGTTGAGTGTAGAATAATTTCACTTTCTGTTAAAATTTGTAATATTCATCATAATTTGAGTGCAATCTTCAAATTCAAATTATTTGGGCTAAATTACTATACTATATACCTATATAATCTATTAACTTATAATATATTATATATTATATATATATATATATATAAAGAGAAGCATAATACTGTACTTTTTTAATAAATTATTTTAAATATTGAAACTAATTATTATTTTTAATTATTATCATATAAGTAAAATTTTCTAAAGGATTCATGTCATGATTGATTCGACAAGTTTTACGCTGGCTGTCGATTGCCTAACGCAATCCTCCGCGTTTCTCATCCGGGACTTGGGACCCGACAACGACGCGTTAAAAAAGAATTCAACACGAGGACTTCCCATGATATCCGGTGCGTTAAAAAAGAACTCAACACGAGGATATCAAGTGCTTTAGTGCTGGTATGGTCGCACTCTCATCGAGAATCAATGATAAATTTTATAAAACTGTAGTAAGACCAGCGATGATATATGGTATTGAATGCTGACCTGCAAAGAGGAAACATACAAATAAAATAAATATTGCAGAAATGAAAATGTGTGGATATACACAAAAGGATGAAATAAGAAATGAGTATATCCGAAAGAAAGTTGGGCACCAATTGAGGATAAATTTAGAGAAAGTCAGCTTAGATGATTTGGACATCTAAATCGTAGGCCGATTGAAGCTCCAGATAGAAAAATTGAGTTATTGGATTTTGCTCATGTACAAACAGGAATAGGGAGACCAAAAAAGATATGACAAGAAACTATAAAGAGTGATCTTAGTTACTTAGACTTAGATAAGAATTTGGTAATTGATAAAACACAATGAAAATAAATGATTCATATAGCCGACCCCACCTAGTGGGATTAAGGCTTGGTTGTTATTGTTGTTGTATCATATAAGTAAAATCAATTTTAATTCTTATATGTAGTACCATTATCACATAAAATGACTAATTTAATTCATTAATCTTTAGATTGATGTATAAGAGCAACAATATTTCTCTTAAAAGTGTATTTTTTTTCATATAAAGATAAGTACAATTATTTCTAATGTAATTATTATTAAGGAAAATAGGGTAGTGATCCAGCCAAGATTTTGTATATTTAATTATTATTCTCAAAAAAAAAAAATTAAAAGGATATGCAAGTAAATTTGCCTATTTCTTTTCAATATTTTTATTTAATAGAATTTCTAACTGTTTCTTATTCAAAATAAAAAATTTATTATATATATCTTTTAAAATGTGCATGTCACTTAATTGTTTTATAATACAACATATAATATACATTCATGGTTTAAATTTCTATAAATCTAGCATACATAATTGTTCAAAATAATTGCATATGTATTGTAAATATTTTATTTTCATATTTATAACTTAAGATGTAAAATCCATTATTTTTTAAGTAAATATAAAAATTATGTTTCCCAACATACATTTGCTAATTTATAAACCAAACACAAATAAATATAGAAATATTAAGAAAATAAAATTTGTTTGGACTTTGGACCAGTCATAATTAATCTCCAAGGGCCTATTTGTTTGTAAAATTTAATATTAATCTAATAATATTAAACTTAAATGAAATATTTTTTATTAAAAATTGAAAATAATGTAAAATAAAGTTAATTATTATATTGAGATATGTGAGAGATGCGATATAAGTTAGTTATTATTTTGATATATGTATATGATGTAAAAAAAAAGTTAATTTTTTATTTTAAATTATGTGTATGATATGAATATAGTTAATTTTTAATATTAAATTTTATGTTAATTTTTAATATTAATTTTATGTGTGATGTGTATGCTTGTTTAAAACTAAATCAGATAAATTTTAACCAGCCAAACAAACGTGCCCTTAAAAGCCTGAAGTACAGTATGTTATACTATCCCATCAATTATTGCATAAAGTAAATATCTAAATGTTTTAAAATTTTTGCGAGACAGTTGCGTGAACGATATTGTATTATTGCAATATCACATGAACTAAATATAGAAATATTTTATATGCTTTGAGTATTTTGTAGAAAGTCGGATATCTTAGTACTATCCCAACTTATAAAGTTTTCTCTCCTTTCTAATGCAATATAATTTATTCTTATTTTCTTTCTCGCCACTCATCGTTTGGCCTGAAAGCTTATACGAGGCTGCATTTTACTCCAGTAATTCTTATCTTTTAGGTTATCACCTGATAATCATTCGAAGCCTTCTTTGGGCGATAATTTTTTGTAGAATTTTTTTTTATATTTCTGAAAAAGGAGAGATAAAAGTTGTTTTGCGTGTCACATGCCTTGAATGTGAAGATTTTAGCCTTTTACATAGCAAAGTGGAAGAAGGCAACATGCAAAATATTTTAAGTAATAAAAAATTTATTTTATATCATACATTAATTTTAATATATAAAATAATTATACTTTCATTAATCGTGCATCACAATTTATAAAAATCTTAACATAATGACGTAAAAAGTGAAAAATATGTACAAGAATTTAGGGTTATTTATTTGCAAAAATTAATTTTAATAAGATTAAAGTTAAATTTAGATGAAAATATTTTTATTAAAAATTATGAATAATGTGAAATAAAATTAATTATTATTTTTGAATGTGTGAATAATGTTATATAAGTTATTATTTTAATATTTGTGCAGAATATGAAATAAAATTAATTTTTTATTTTAAATTATATATGAGATGTGAAATATAATTAATTTTTAATATAAAATTTTATGAATGATGTAATATACCTGCTAAAATTTAAGCAGCTTAATTTTAAATTGGTTAAACAAAAAGGCCCAATTTAGAAGTTCTAACTATTCTTAAAATGTGTTATAATTGTTAATCAACTGTCATCCAAAAATCAAAATATTGTGCACACTCGGATTAAATTTTACATAAAAATTAGTTTCGACTCGAGCCTGACTCGTTATAACTTTAGTCAACCCCAGCCCGACTATAAATGGGCCTCCAGAAGGCCCATCAGGTGTTAACAGTACCCAATAATGCAACGAACGTTTAAGGGTAAATTACATTAAGGACCTTGAGATTGAAAGAGCATTACAAATTGATCCTAAATTTTTTAAAAACTCATTTTAAGTCTTTAGATTGTACAAGTGCTTTCATTAGGTGATAATTAAGATATAATTATTAGTTTTTAGACTTTTTAGAATATTATTTTGTGATGCTGCTTTTTATATATTATATTTTTATTTTTAGGTTGGATGTCCTACGTGGGTTCACTCGAAATTATTTTCAGGTGTTTACGTTGGATGTATGGATCATTCGGAGTCTAATTATCTACTGTCACATGTGTATTTCGAGTGAGCCGGTGCACACTTGAAGCCGTGTAATAGTACGCACAAAAGTTGGCCATCAACCTAAAACTATTTCACATTTTTGATATGCTTGAGATTTGACCCCTCTATTTTTCTATAATTTCACATTAATTTCTTGTTTAGCAAATCTTAAATTGAGCACAGCCTATTATTAAAAAAATATTTAGTTCAATATTATTTTGATACTATATTATATTATTTAGAAAATATTTTTGTTAGATTTGATGATATTTTTTTATAATTTTTTTAAAAAGTATAAAAATATAAATAAAAAAATAACACTTGAATATCATGATATTTACATAATAAAAATAATAATATATTAATCCAAAATATTAAAAATACTGCTAGAAATTCCCGCTTTAAATAAATTAATATACCAAATTGAATCAATTTAAAATTGAATAACTCCAATCCGCAGGACTTGATCCGATTTAATGCCCTGTTTGGCAATGGACTAAAAATCATAACTAAAATTAGCCATAGTCAAAATCTTTAATTTATTTTAAAAAAACTTAAAAAATTATTTTATATCTCATTTCACACAAATTTCAACATTAAACAATCACTTTATTTCACATCCAACATAATTCTCAATAAATCAATCAATTTTATTTTATATCCTACATAATTTTTAATATAACTAAATTATTTTATTTCACATTATACATATTTTTAAAGATAGCTAAAAATTTCAATCAAATTTTATTTTATTTTTTACCAAACAGAGAGAGTTAACCACGGTGATGTTTTCTTTACTTTCACCGGCGTTGTAGATACCGCTCTCTCCGTTAGATCGCCTGAATCTCTGGAGTGTGAAGCACCGGCAAATGAAGGGAAGGAAAGCATATCACTGCCGTCCATACTCGATCATACGGTCCCTCCTCATGATGACGTGGCATCAGAAAAGTTGTATTAATATTTAATTTAAATTAACCTCGATTTTAATTATTAAGCCGAGCTGCTAGCTAAAGTCAGATCAGAACGAATTAAATTAATTTTTATTTTTTAAAATATTAATAATATGTTTAATTATTTTTTATAATTATTTATTTATTTTAGAGAAATATATATTAATTATGATTAGAATATGAGTTAGTGATCTAATAAGCATAATCAATCTAATTTAATATCTTAATAAAATTATTTTTTTTAAAAGAATTTACTTTATAAAGGATTTGAGTTGGTTCAAATAAAGCTCGAGTTAGTTTAAAGTTGAATTGAATTAATACGAGCTAAATTTGAATCGTAAAATGATATTTAAATATTATATTAAATTTGTATAAAATATAGAATAAATTTAATAATTATATTATAAGTAAATTATCTACAAATTTATGAATTGAATTGTTTAGGATATATTATCACTCAAAGTTATAATTTATTTTAATCTCTAAATGAGGTATAAATACTGATAAAATTTATTTTTTAATATTAAAATTTTATAAAATAATTAAAAATTATTATTTTTTTCAAAATTTAGGAGGAGTAGGGGCAGTGTGCCCATGTCGTTGTATTGTTTTATAATGAAAGAATTATATTAATTTTTAACATGATTAAAATAATATAAGCATCCTATAAATTAAAAAATAAAATAAAATAGGGTCTGAAGTCCTCTTAGTTTCAATGCAGGGACTTAAATAATTTTTTTTAAAAAATTAAAATATAATTATAGATAAAATATAAATACCTACGATTTATACGTTGTTATTACACCAAATAAAACGCAAAAAATAAATCATTATAGGTCAAAATTGAATTTATTTAAATTAATATTATACTTAGATTTATGTGTCAATCCATCATGATATTTTTTTAATAATAAATTCATCTTGATCTTAGCAATAAAATAGGATTTTTACCCGTATTATATAAAAAAATTACAATATTTACTTATTAGATACCTTAAAATTAAATATTACATAAAAATACTCATTTATTTTAATTTTATAACTAATACATTCTAATTAAAAATCTCTATATTTTATTTAAGTAAACTATGCCTAATTTATGTTTTAATTTAAATAAATTTTATAGGAATAAAATGTAATCCTTGGTACATCTTAAATCAAATATTACATATTAAAAATTATTTAAATTTATTAATTATATAAAATATTCTATTAGATGCTCATTTTAATAATATAAAATTGGATAAATGATCAGATTTGATTTAAGATATACTGAGGGCTAGATTTTATTTCTATGAATTTTATTTAAGTTAAAATATAATATAAGTATGATTTATTTAAATAAAATATAAAAAATTTTAAATAGAATGTGTTAATTGAAAATTAAAATAAATAAGTATGTTATATAATATTTAAATTTAAGATGTCTAATAAATATATATATATTTTTTTTTTCTTAAAAATCTCAATAAAATAATGCTCCTGCAGCCCAAAAACAAGGAGCGGACAAGTGAGAGCAGCCCTATTTTCTTGCGCACTTACCAATGAGGCGCAGCCATGTGGCAAAATGGATCCGCACATTAATGTGTTAAGAAAAGAGAGAATTATAATTGATTAAAAAACATTTCTTTATTAAAAAGACATATTTCTGACATAAGAACTAAGTTTTTTAATCGATTACCAAAAATGTTTATGTGTTTGACTACCCAAAAAAAAAGAGTTTATGTGTGCAAAACTTAATTTTATCTAATCAATTATAATCATTTTATTTCAAGATATAATAATTAAAATTTTACATTCAACTATAAAATCATAAAATAATTTTTAAAAATAAAAATATTAAAAAACTTTACATAGATATACGTGTGAATATCTAAATATTAATATGATTATCAAAATATATGAATACAACTAAAAAAATAAGATAATGATAAATATAAATGACAAATATATAATTAAAATATGTTATTAGATTTAAAAGAGTATTATATTGTAAATTATATTTGTATATAATTTAGAGCATAATATCTTGAAATTAATTCAGTTTAAGTAACCACTCTTAACTGTGATATTCTCATTATTAATTTTATGAATCCCGATGAATTTCATTAGACAGTATGCTTTCGTTGTTGTCATCATTTCTTTCTCCGCTATTCAGTGCTGTATCTCGTATTGTAAAAGTATTGTGTTAGAATCGATTTGATTTTCACTTGAGCAGATTTGACTATCAAAAATTTCGCTTATTTACATAACAATAATGCATAGGTTATTTCCAATAATCCATAGTACATTATAATCTATGCCACAAGAATATAAGCAATTTATGATGAAATAATTCATAATAGCTATTTGTCGCAAAAGTTGTCACAAATAATCGTGTCATAGAAAATATCATGATGAAATTCGATACAATTTTTGTAATATAGCCTACAATGATAATCCTGTTACGTAAGATTTTTAATAAATTTACTTTATTTATAAAATTTTCTTAGGATTTTCAAATACTTTATGCAATTTGGGAGGTAAAATTATTTTATAGTTCATGTAATCTATTAATTATAAGGTGAAATTATTTAGCTTAGTTTAGTTCGAGGTGAGATTTTTGCCCAACATAAATTTCAACTATAAAAATAAACTTTATTTCACATCTAATATAAATACGAATATTAAAATTGAAAGTATTTTATATTTTAAACACTTTCTAATAGTAAAATAAATTTCTCTTTTATTAAACTTAAAAAATAAAATAATTTTTTTTTTTATGTCTAAAAAAAAGTTCGAACCAACGAACCAAACAACTAGCTCACTAAATAAGAAGAAAAAGATCAAACGAAAATAAATAATATTATTTTGTTAAAATAAATAAATAAATAATATTATATTTCAATACTGAAAAAAAAATATAAATGTTTTATAGAGTGAGCTGCTTGCGAGGTGGATTTGATCAGGATTTTAGTCTTTAAAAATTAAAATTAAAAATAAGTGTCATATAAAATAAAAAAAATATTAAAAGGGATATTTAATTTAATATTATTATAATATTATGCCATATAAAATAAAAAATATTAAGAAGATATTCTATTTAATTAATTATAATATTATGTCATATAAAAAAAAAATTGTTTTACATTTTTATCAAAATGCGTCTGATGCAACTGAGTTTTTCTGGTCTGCTATATGCCTTGCCCGACTAAGAGTTAGCGCATAATAACATTATGCGAGCTGTAAGATCCGTCGTCGAACTAATTATTTCCAGCAGTTAACGGTGGAGATTACAATAAATCATGCTGGAAATTCAAATCGCATAGAACTTGCTCGGGACTCTCTCACCTCCCGGCCGCTCAATTTATCTTTCCCCGGGAACCACCCACGAATGAAAATCCGCCGCTTGTATTGTTGTACCACGTGGCGCATTATGGCCCGTGCATGAAGGGGTGGAAAGTTGCGCGAAGAATGACCAATTTCAAAAAAAAAAAAAAAGGTTCTTTCCTGTTGAAGCCTCCACGATGGTCCGTCTCCTCCTGTTCTTGCGTTCAAAGCCCTTATCTCTTATTGCGGCCATGCGATGATGCGAACCAAACCCTAGCCGTAGGCATGAAACCCTAACCCTAGATTCTCCCTCGGTCCATTATATCAGCCACCCATCGCTCATCCCATCTTGCTCATCGCCAAAAGCAACCGCTTTACGCCATTCGGAGCAATGCGGAGCGCCGTCTGCTCCCCATCAATCGATCTCGTGGTGCCCTTTCCACGTCGCCTTGTTGCCGAAAAGCTGTCGGCCGCGGCCACCGGCTCACCCGCACCGCTGAGCCAGGAAGACTTGAAGCGCATCGCCGCCCACCGGGCGGTCGATCTGGTGGAATCCGGTATGGTCATCGGCCTTGGCACGGGTTCGACCGCCGCCCACGCCCTCGACCGTCTCGGTGACCTAATTCGCCGCGGTGTCCTCCGGGACATCGTGGGCATCCCGACCTCCAAGAAGACGGAGGCCCATGCCCGCGCGGTCGGCATCCCCTTGTCTGATCTCGACGCTCATCCCTTTGTCGATCTCGCCATCGACGGCGCCGACGAGGTTGATCCGTATCTCAACCTCGTCAAGGGCCGTGGCGGATCCCTTCTTCGCGAGAAGATGATTGAAGGGGCGAGCAGGAGATTCGTCGTCATTGTCGACGAGACGAAGATGGTGAACGTGCTTGGCGGCAGCGGCCTCGCAGTTCCTGTGGAGGTAATCCCTTTCTGCTGGAAATTCACGCTGGGGAAGCTCCGTCAGCTTTTTGTTGGCATTCCGGGCTTCGACCTTAAGCTGAGGACCGATAATGGAGATGAAAAGACTCCTTCCGTGACGGATAATTCAAATTACGTCGTGGATCTCTACTTTGAGAACGGAATTTCCGGTGATCTGGTGGAGATAAGCGATGCTATTTTGAAAATCGTGGGGGTTGTGGAGCACGGAATGTTCCTGGGCATGGCGACGTCGGTGATCATTGCAGGAAAGGAAGGAGGCGTCACGGTGATTGAACGAAGGGGTGATCGGAGGATTGTGGCTGCCTGAAGCTTCGATGGATTGTGGTAATTCTACATATTTTAACTTGCTGAAAAAAAAAATATGATCTTTGATTTTTATATACCTTTGCCCGCACAGGAACTTAACTTTCTGCTTGGTTCTATGTTTCTGTGCTGAGGTTGAATTTTTGATGCGATTCTCTAGGAATTTGTACTGGTGGATGCTCCATGAGTTCCTGCCATGAAGAATTTTGTTGCTATTAAAATTCATTATAAGCGGATTTTGATCTTTCTAATCGTTGAACAAGCTTGATAGCTTCCTTCCTTTGAAGTGGTTCAATCATGAACAAATCTCCCATTTAATAGTAGGTTACATGGTAAGCTGGCCCATAATCTAGTCATACCAATTATCCTTAAAAAAAAAAATCTTTTTACCTGCTTGAATTTTTGGTGATATCATTTCTCGAGTAGCTTAAGGTCTATTTGGCAACAGCTTAGAAACTTTAATAATTATATTCTTCTTAAGTTTTTTAAGCAGCTTAAAACTACCTTTCTAGCCGCTTGCATTTAAATGTTTTAAGGGTATTTTTGGGTTCAAGTTAAGTTGAACATTTATGGAGCTATGAAAACTGATTGTGTGAACTTGAAATTGTTGCAACATCTGTACATTAAAATCATTTTAGAACTATTTATACCCTTTTTTAGGGAGCTTTCTGTCACAACTTTGATGTAAGATACAATTATTTTCATGGAATCTTATTTGGTTTAGTCGTTGGACTATATAACACAATTATAATACAGGGTTGTAAACTGTTTCCTTACAAAAAAGAATTTCTGCCACAGCTTCTGGTGTACAAAAATCTCTGTCAAGAAGAGCCTTAATATACCCTTGGTGGTTTATTTTTTGAGATTATATTATGTAGAAACTAGCTGTAATAAGTTATTATGGTGATTTAGGCTTTGTTATTGTTGTATTTACTCAAAACTTATAAAATTTAACACATCTAATCCCATGTTATCCTGCAAAATACTTCAATTTGTAGTTCCATTATAGTATTTAAGTTCGCATAGCAATAACGATGGCATCGGCTTGACCCTTCATAAGCAGCAACAAAATGGAACGATCATAATGAAGATGCATTCTCTCGACTCTTGTCCACACATTTCTATTGTAGTATTTGTGTAGATCCCGCAACTTTCTCTACAACCTTATTTTAAATATTTTGTTTTAGATAATTTGGTCGCATCAATTGATTTCTCTTGATTTCCTTGGATTCTTATTTGTGTACTCGTTTATGGCGTTGGCATCAATTATGTGGCATTGGTGTTACATAAGAGTTACTCGCTCATAAGTATCTTGAGGCGTACATTTGAATCGAGCTTGAGTCAAGCTCAAAAATTTCAAGGTTGAGTCAGGGTCACTCTCTCTATATCAGAATTATATTGCAAATCAAATATTTTAGAAGGTATGAGTGATTCAGGAATGGGTTTCAACCTGCTCATATGGACTCAGAGTAAGTCGCTATGGTTCAAATCAACTCAGAATTCGCAGGACATTCAATTTTGGGTTGATTTTGCATTGAGCTGAATCGTTCGAGTAGAGTTTAAGTTTGACCAAACCTTTCGCTCAAAGTCGATACGTTATCTACAGATTTAAATTATTTCGGTCACACTCTGAACAGCCTCGATTCAGCTCCACTTGCTGTCACTTGCAGAAATATAACAAAACCATTCTCCTTAATCTTTAAGGTAATCTCATCATCTGACTGTTTTTATCTTTTCTTGCTTTGTTAACGTTGAAGATTGAGAAGCTGTATGCATCTGTAGCCCTTATGAGGAATTGCCAGTGATCTAATTATTAACTTTACGAGATTCAAAGTGTGCTCATTTTCTATGCTGCCAACTCTTTCATCAAAGTTTAGTAGTTTTATTATATGTCATTTTTTTGATCGCTAAATCTTTAGCCTCTAGCTTTTTGGTCGTGAAATCAGATCATTGTCTTCCTTCTTCTAACACCCCTTCTTCCTTCTTTGCGATCGAGGTGGCATCTGGGTATTGCTCGATTTTGAATTGAGATCCCACCTTAGAATGAAATTTTCTAATTTTTATTTTCTTGCTTTCATGGATCCTGCGCAGTCTATTGTTGACTGGGAACAATGGAGTTGGCTCTGCAGGCTTGTTGGGATGTGTCCAATTTGAATACGGAACACAGACATGCACTTTAAATTCTTTTTATTTATCGATCTGGAAAATTCATATTTTAAAGATTCAGTAAATTGCATTCGAGATCTTGAGGTCTGTAAATGGATCTTAATTTTTTAAAAATTTTGATTTTAGTTTCTGAGATTATCAAATCTCTGCAGTTTTGATCCTTCTAATAAAAAATATAAAATTTGATCATTTTTTAACTATTTTAAACAATTTATTCATAATTTTGTCGAGAGCTTGATGGTTTTATCAAATTTTATTGGAGCTTCTCAAGGGAGTTTGCTTGAAAACAGGAGTTTTAAGTTTAAATCTACACTATCATAATTTTTAATTGGTGTGGAGGGGGATTGTGGTGTTTAGAAGCAAAAGAATTAAAAAAATTTACATATTTTTTGAAATTAATAATTTATATATTTTAAAAAATTATTATGCTCTTTTATTTTTATTATTTAAAAAAATAAAAATAATAACTTAATATTTAATATTTTTATATCGGTTGCTTTCTCTCTCTTAAAAATATGAAACTAAATAATATTAATATTAATATTTTATTTTTTTTAAAATTAAAAAAATTAAGAGAATAATTTTATAATATAATTATAAAAATTTATAATAAGGGTTTGTTTGGTTGGAGGATGAATTTGGGTAAGAAAAGAGAAAATATTTTATTTTATAGAGTTGATGGGAAAGAAATTTATTTTAATATTGGGAGGTGTGTAGGATGTGAAATAAAGTTAATTTTAAAGTTAAAATTTGTGTTGGATGTGAAATAAAGTTGATTTTTAAGGTTGGAATTTGTGTTGAATGTGAAATAAAGTTATTAAAATTTATAATAAATTTAAAATATTATTAAGATATTTTTTTACTCAGAAATGGGTTCATGCCAAACAAGGCAATAGTACTTTTATAATTCTATGGGATTTAAAGAGTGATTAACTTACAATATTTTTCTAACTAGAGTCTATCCTTAAAAATTTAAACTTTGTTCCTCTGTTAAGATCATAATTTAACCCAATTATTTGTTGTAGTAGAACTTAATTATATATATTATAGATTTAAGAGTTATTCATGTAGAATTATTTCCTCTTTTAGGCTGTGATTCAATGCATTTATTTCTTTTAAACATATATGAAGCTATCAATCTTTATTTCCAACTGCTTGGGATCCCATTCGGTTTTATGTTAAGCAACACTATTCACGAGCATACGACTATTTCATAGTTATTTTTTTTATCGTCATCTCGAATTATTTTTGGTCTATTCATTTATCTCTTTAGGAATGTTGCTTAATTCTCTCGTATTTATAGAAGTTGGTCTTTAATGTTTTGATAAGACGTGAACATGAACGAATAATATTTATATTTTGTTTGGTTGAAGTATTGATTTTTTAATATAAGAGAAAAAATATTTTAGTTTATAAATTTAATTAAAAATAAATTTATTTTAATATAATAAATTATGTGAAATAAAGTTAATTCTAATATTTGTATTTGTATTGTACTTAAAATAAAGTTGATTTTTATTATTAAAATTTTTGCTGAACTAAATAAATAGTTTGAACTAAACGAGTTTTCTTAAGATCTCTGTTCTACTCGATAGGCAGTTTTATCTAAGATTGAAGATCAAAGATCGATTGAATGTTAAATTAAATTTTGAATCGAATTGATTCAAGTGATCTCATCTAATGGGTAGGTTTTATAGCTCGAGATTTTTATCAATCTAATTTTAAGTCGGCATAAACTTAGAAGGATTTAAAAAATTTTAAACAAAGTTTATATGTATAATTTATTTTAATATGTAAGTTTTTTTGTAATTATTTAACGAGTAACTATATTAAATTTTTTTTCATAATTTTTATTCAAATTCTGCTGACTTAGATTATTTTTTTGTTTTAATTTTTTATCATTAAATTAAATGAAAATTATGATTTAAGTTGATTGAACAAATAAAAATATTTATATATAAGATTATGGGTGAAAGTTTAAAAATTAATTAAATAATGGATTGAATTGGATTCGATGATAAATGAGCTAGGCCTAGCTTCGATCAAGCTCAATTGAACTCTTTTTGATCAATTTGTAATTAAATTAAAAAATTTTAATTCAATTTTGAGTTGGCGTTTGAATCAGCTTAAATATCCGGATCGAATTAGCTTTATGATCGAAATTTTTAACCATTTTATCTTGATTCTGTGATTAGCTTTATGATCAAAATCCTCAATTTTTTTAGCCATTTTATCTTATTTATATAGCAAACAACCTTTTTTTTTCTTACTCGTGAAATATAATTAGAAGTGGTAATATATAACTCGATCTGTGAATCCGACCCAAACCCGACTCACAAATTTTGGGTATGAGTCATGAATTTTGCCCATTTATTAAAGGGGGCGGGTTCGGATTGGGCATAATCGGGTGGGTCAGGTTTGGGTTGGGCATAATTAGGTCGGGTCGGATTCAGGTTAGACATTTATTAAAAAAGTTGGGTCGACCAGCCAACCCGACCCATTTATTACTCGGGTGGGATTCAGGTCATAGATTTTGATCGATTTTGACTCGAACCCGACCTGCCAATTCATTTTGCCACCCCTTTATATAACACAAGTTTCTTTATTATAAAATTATGTAAATTCTTTATGAGGGCCATGAATTGGTCTTCTATGGCTCTGTTTGGCGCAAGGACCAAAACAGAATTAAAATAGGATCAAATTTGTACTAATTTAAAAAACAACAACAATAATAATAAATAATTTTTTTATATCATTCTACACAAATTTTAATATAAAAAATATTATTTTACTTTACATACTCAATAATTTAAAATAAAAATATCAATTTTATTTCACATTCTAGACTAAAATATTCGTATCGAGTATTTTGATCTAAAATGTGAAATAAAGTTTATATTTTTATTAAAAATTATTGAGTATGTGAAGTAAAATATTATTTCTTATATTAAAATTTGTATAGAATAATTAAAAAATTTATTTATTATTATTATTATTATTGTTTTTTAAATTAATACTATTTTAGTCCTAATTTTGGTCTTCGCGCCAAACATTATGTGTTGATACGAAATATGCAGTACACATGAAATTTAAAAATTCAATATTTTAAAATTAATGAAATGTCTCCATATTCTCATTAACGTTGTTTTTTTTTTTCTTTTTTGAATAACACATTGTGTATTTTTTGTGAAAAATCATAGTAAGACAAATTAATAGTAACATAATACAGAAAATGTTTTTGTTGCCTTATTGGTGTTCTTAAATATTAATTACTACTTCAAATATAATTAATGTTTGAATAGATTAATGAAGGGTAAATTGCATCGCGGGGCATGAAGTCGAGGGTTTATTGCATATTGGTGCTAAATGTTGTAAATTTGTTATCTCATTTTGAACTTTAGCTTGCCTTTAAGTCCTACAATGAGGCCTTATTTGATTCGAGCTTTTTTGATAAGAAAAAAAGTATTTTATTTTTTAAGTTTAATAGAAAAAAATTTATTTTAATATTAAAAAAGTATGCAAGATATGAAATAAAGTTATTTCTGATATTTATATAAAGTTGATTTTTAAAATTAAAATTTATGTTGGGCTAAAAAAATACTCCGAAACAAACGGGACCTAAATGATACCATAAATTGCCTTAGATATATTTTGAATTCTCCGAAATAGAGGAACAATCAAAAAAATATTTTAATTCTTAATAACATACTTTATCACTAGTTACCCTTAGAATTGTGGTAGTTTTCGTCCAAAGAAAATGACAAGAATCAATCTAAGGCCTTAAAATAGTGGTGGTCGTCCGCCCTAGAAGTCAGAACTATTGCTTTGGCCTCTAATCTCGAACTCGAGGTCAATTTAATCATTTTGATCCGCAAATCAAGTACCCATTTAAGAGGCACGTTTTCAATCGAGCCTAATTGTGTTGTCTGTCCTTTCTCCTGAGGATGTTGTACTAGAACATATTATATTCATCTCTGTGAGTGTATATATACACACACATACACACATGAAGAACCCAACTAGATATCAAATTGAATTAATTTTATTTGAAATAAGTTGATATGAGATTAGCAAAAATCAATTGTTTTTCAATAGAGCAAATATGAAGATATTAATTATAAAAAAATATTAAGTTTTAAATATAATTATCAGTTTTATGTAAGAGAAATTCTTGTGTTCAGACTTCATATCAAAAAAAAAAATTATTACATTCAAACAGAATATCATGCGGATATCAATCACCAAGTACCACATATGCAGTATAGTGGACCCGACACTGAACGAGTACTGACATCAAAATGATACTATATCTGAACAAAGTGAATTTTTTTTAGACAGATACCTAAACGAAAAATCATGATTTGCATCTTAAAAAAAAAAAGAAAAATTTATAAGCATAGTTTTTTTTTCATTCATATATAATTAACAGGGTATGGGCTGAAAATAAAGGAAGAATATCATCTCCTTTATACATATATATATATATATATATATATATATATATATAGTAATATATATTAGTAATATATTATTATAATATATATATATATATATATACTATATTAATCTATACTAACTCATGTAGTGGACTTCAATCATCTTCTGACCCAATGTCCCACACACATGCATGCCATTCAATTCTCACTTTAGATCCCCTTGATTTGTGCCACCCTTTATTTGCCCTTGAAGACGAGAATAAATATTTAATTTTCATGCATGAAAAGGACATGAAAATCTCAAAGAGCTTCTATCAAAAAAAAAAAAAAAAAAAAAAGAGGAAAAATTTCAAAGAGCTAAATGCCAAAGAAGGTGACTTGCCATTGAGGCCAAGTATTGGAACATCTCCCTTCTCTTTTAAGCAAAACAACTAAATAATAAATAAAATTGCAATCCACTAACATGTTTGTCTTTCACTTGGTCATCTTTCACACAATTGGGTCTGTTTGTTTGTAAAGTTAAATTTAACAAAGTTAAAATTAAACTTGAATAGAGATTTTTTTTTATTGAAAATTATGAATGATGTGAAATAAAATTAGTTATTATGTTGGGATATGTGAGTGATGTGATATAAAATTAGTTATTATATTGGGATATGTGAGGAATGTGATATAAAGTTAGTTATTATTTTAGTAATGTGTGTGGGATGTGAAATAAAGTTAATTTTTAATATTAAATTTTACGTGTGATGTGATATGCCTGAATAAAATTAAACTAGGTTAATTTTTAACGGCCAAACAAACGGGGCTTTAGGTTACCATAGTTCAAATGGTCCCATTTCCATATAAGGCTATTAATTTTGCTCGAAGATCACTCGAAAATTAAATTGAATCGAGCTCGATTCGATCTAAATGAGCAGACTAATGAGCCGTTTTTTTGACTCTAAAATTTTATTAATTCAATCTTGAGCCGGCATAGGATCGGATCTAGATGGCTCGAAATCGGATTAATTAAAAAAAAAAATATTATATATATATATATATATATATATATATTATATTATATATATATATATATATATATAATATATATATAATATATATATATATATATTGTAACTAGATTTAGTGTATAGTTTTTTTTCAGTAGTCTACTGGAAGGCTTCATTTGACTTTTATTAGAATTTTTCTTATAAATCATTTAAACCAATATTGTATTGTCAATTTTTTTTGTTTTTATCTTTAAATAATAGATCAAAGCGAATGGCCATAAGTTAAGCTGATTAAATGAACAAATATGTTTATACATAATATTTGGATAAAAGATCGAAAATTAATCGAAAGTCGAATTGATTTTTGCTCGGATTGAATGGCAATAGCGTAATTAACTAAAAATAGATGAATAGCACATAAATAAAGTAAAATAGTATGACATGTAGTTAATTATCCCAATAAAAAAATAAAAATTTTAAAAACTTGCTTTTAACTTTAAATTAAGATTTTTTTTTATATTGAAATTAAGATCTTAAATGGCTCATAGATACTGCACTCAGAAGAAGATACAGGGTTCTATTCTCGCGCAAACCCTATCTTCTCATTGAAAGAACATGGTGGGACCCCAAGCTAGAAAAAGTTGGTGGTCAAACTAATTTATTATTATTTTTTTTAGAGGATTAGGCAGATACCATAAATGTTCTCAAATTTTTAAAATAATATGTATAAACAAAAATATAAAAATAAATATTTTTTTTTTAAAAATTCAGTCTAATGTACACCTAAATAGTTTTGCTTTGAGGCAGGCATAACAATTTATGTGAAAATTAAAATTCACTTATATTTTATTTAATTTTAAATTAACTCAATCAAAATAAAATGATTAAATTTATAATTAATTATATATATATATGCATATAAATATATATATTTAAAATTTTGTAAAATATAATTGAGATATTTTTATTTATAAATATGATATAATATTTTAATAATATTAGAAACATATATAATTTAAAAGTAAATTTATAATATTAAAATTTAATATATTTTTATATAAATAATGAATATTTAGGTAAAATTTAACTAAAAATCAATACAAAATCATAAGAATTTTAGTAGACTCAAATTAAGATTGATTCGAAATAAAAAATTTTAATTTATAGTTGAGTACGAAAAAATCAAAATCGATGCAAAGCCAACCTTATCTTGGGGGCAAGAATGTGTTTTTTTTTTATTCATTATTATTATTATTATTATTATTATTATTATTATTATTATTATTATTTGATAAAAAACTTTGAAATATTATTGCATATGCAAATCATATCATTTGAATGGTGCATAAAATATATTTCTTAGATAACATGTAAATTAATTTTTTTAAATTATTGTTTAATTAGTGCATATATTTTAAAAATTTAAAATTTAAAAATTCAATGCACTATTTGAAATAGTAATTTGTGTCAAAAATTATTAACGACATGATTATGTACGGATTTGATTTTGATCAATTTTACATATTGGATCCTCTTAAAAAAAAATTTACTTATTTTGTCCATAAAATGCCGATCAACCATAATTTTTTATTATAAAAAACCTTTAATTTTCATTTTGTTTGACTAAAATGTCCCTATAGAGAATCCATTTGTCGCCACTGTTGATCCGGCGATCCCCGTCATTGTCAGAACCGTAAGGTGCATTACCGGCAATGTCACACTCACTCACATGAGGGGCGCAAGAGGAAGTGCATGCAACCAATATTTTATCAAATGCGACGCGGAATTTGCACTTCCGTTTAGGACCGCGATGGGACCACGCGGTTGGCGACGCAGATTGGACGTAGCAGGCTGATAGAGTGGACTTTTTCAGATTAGTTTTAGCGCAAATATCACCCAGGTCCCTTAAACGTTATTAACACTCATATTCACATTTTTTTTAATTTAACATTGGGGTCCCTAGATTTTCAACAATTATCATCTGGGTCCTTTTTTAATTTTTTTATTATTACAAAATTATTAAAATTACCATTACACCCTTAGGTCCCTTACCCTCAATCCCTCCAACAAATCCGGCAGCCGTGCGGCCTTGCGCCGCCGCCGGCGGCCTCGCACCGCCGGCTTTGGCGCACAGCGGTTGCCGGACGCTGCCGGCGACCCGGCGGCCTCGCGGCGGCCTGTCCGGCGGTCGTTGTGCGCGCAGCCGGCGAGCGCAGTGCAGGTGCGTGCAGCGGTGGCCACGCGACCCAGCAGCAGGCGCGTAGGCCTCGCGAGGTTGCTGGGCAGGCAGCTCGAGGGCTGCCAGGTCGCCGAGCAGCGTCCGGCGGCCGCTGTGCGAGCAGCAGGCGAGCGCAAGCGTTCCGGCCGGCCGCGTGGGCCGAGCAGCAGGCGAGCGCAGCGCAGGCTGCTGCAGCGCAGCAGCCGCCGACCCAGCCTTTCTGCGGGCAGGCCCTCGCGAGGCTGTCGGGTAGGCCGCACGAGGCCGCCGGGTCGCCGGTAGCGTCCGGCGGCCGCTGTGTGCGCAGCCGGCAAGCGCAGCGCAGGCTGCGTCTCGCGGCCGCTGCCGCGCAGCGGTTGCTGGCTGCATCGCGCACAGCGCCGCGCGATCCAGCCGCCGGCGGGGTCATGCAGACGTGCGAGGCCGCCGGCGGCGACGCAGGGCTGCGCGACTGCCGGATCTGTTGGAGGGATTGAAGGTAAGGATATAATGGTAATTTTAATAATTTGTAATAATAAAAAATAAAAAAGGACACAGATGACAATTGTTGAAAACCTAGGGACCCCAATGTTAAATTTTAAAAACATGGACCTAAGTGATAATAACCCTTAAACTCAGGGATCTGGGTGATATTTAACCTTATTTTTATTAATATATTATATTTATATTACATCATATATAATTTTTAAAATAAAAATTAACTTTATTTTATATTTTACATAAATTTTAAATTTAAAAATTTAATTTATTTTATATCATATGCATAATTTAATAAAATAATTAAATTTATTATATATTTAATATTTATTTTGATAATAAAATAATTATATTTTACATCATAATAACAAAATATTTTTTTTCACTTTTTATTTTAAAAATATACTCCATCTTAATAAGTATAAAATTAAATTAATCTTAAAATTCTAAATTCTTAGTATTAAAACACTAGAGAGAGAATAGTTAGTGTTCATATTATTAATGGTTATTAAAAATTTAACACCTCTTAATTGAAAAAATTAACTTAAAATGATTAGACAATTAAAGTCTAGATATAATTAAGAATACGATGATAAACACTGTAATAAAATAATCAAAAATCTTATTACATCAAATATTTGAAATCAAATTTTTTTAAATTTTTTTAAGTTTTTATTTCTTAAATAAATAATATAATAAGAGTATGATAGTGATTTGAATCATAAATTTATAAAATGATAAATGTAAGACTCACCAAATAAAAATTTATATCTGAGGATCAAAACATTATAATGCAATACTCATAGATTAAAATGTAATACTCATTAAACCTGTATAATTAAATCTTCATATAAATTAATACAATGTACTTTATCCTTAAGTTAAAATAATTAATTTTAATAACATATTTGAAAAAAAATATATATAATTTTTGTTTCGAGCCAAAAAACATTGTATCTACTTGAAATGTGTAATAATTAAGTAAATCATTTTTTTATGACACATAATATAAGTACATGTAAAGATACTATTGAATTGCAAAGGAAAATAATTGAATACGTAATAAATGGAATTGTGATGCCTTGAATGATAACTTGTAGACATACTTTATGTAATATATGCAATTGTAGTGGCTTTGAATGTAATGTTACCGTTCTATATTTTCTTCGATCTTGCTGCCATTTTTCCAGCTTTCATTTCCCACTCTCTTTTCATCGCTCGCAAGCGGCAAGACCATGGGATCTCCATTTCTACCCGATCATTCCCGCCGATAAAGCATTCTTACCCACCCTTCTCCTTCTCGGTCGCTAAACCCTAAACCCCAGAAAATGAAGAAGCAATGGAGGCCGAAAACTAAGGTTTGGTTCCCAACTTCTTGATCGCTGAATGGGGACCGCAAACGCGCTCCCTGCGGTGGTGTTTTCCTTCCTCGTGGTAGCCGCTGCAGCGGCTACCTATGACTTCCCGGTGCGCGTAAGCGGAAAGAAGGTTTATGATGGTTTCATACTAGGTTAGTGGTTTTCGCTGCTTATTGTCTCTGCTGGTAATGGAAGGGGCTATTGGATGCTGATGGGGTGTATTGATACTCTGTACTCTATTTAATGATCGGAAATCTTGATTTATGATTTTCCTGGGTTAGCTTGCTTAGATTTCTTTAGCAATTTTTGATTAATGAGATTTGTTGTTTGATTTGTCTTTTCGCTCAATCATGGATGCTGAAATGAAGACGGTGAGAATTTGGCGCCTTTGGCGGACGGACTGCTAAAGTTTTCTCCGTTGGCCTCTGGGCCGGCAGCCCTGCCTCCGGATGCTGGATTTCCGCTTGTTTTGGCGGCGGGGAGGACTAGGAGGCCGGACGTGCTTGACAAATTCAGGACTTACAAGGGAGGATGGGATATTAACAACAAGCATTATTGGACGGTAAGTGATCGGACTGTTCTCATTTTTCTTGCATGCTGAGCACCAGAACTTCAATGAGCATCTCTCTCTCTCTCTCTCTCTCTCTCTCTCTCTCTCACCCATTCCAGTGCTTTATATGTTCTTTTTAAGTCATAAGGCGTTTTTGTGTTTTTTGTTCGCTGACAGTTCAAAGGGCCTTCTTTTTAAATGTTACGAATGTGCAATAAATACTCAGATGGCCCTTCGAAAACAGTTTAGTTTCTTGTTTATTGTTTTGCTGATGTGAATGCAGCAGAAATTTGTTGGAATATATTGAGGTCTTGAGGCTAGTTCTTGTTGGATTAGCATCCGCTAAGATAGTGGCAGGGACAAAAACAGATCACGTTGACAAGGCTGTCTTCAAAATAATGGGATTAATCCCTTCCATAGTTGTTGGTCGAAAGGGATTCTAATCATTCCTATCTTATAAATTGTTATGTGATTATTTGTTTCCTTTTTTTCCTCCACTTTCTTATGATTTTCTATCGACAACAACACCAACTAGGTTGGCCACATAAATCCTTTGTTTCCATTGCACTTCTCTATCAAACAAAAGCTCCTCATTTAGCTATAAGTATGCAAAATTATTTCTTATAATTTTTGCTATAAATTTTTTTTATATAATTTATTGTCATGTACTTTTTGGTCTTCATCTTTCTTTTTTTTATATGGGTAAGATCCAATAACCCAATTCTTCTTACTGGAGTTTCAATTGGCCTATGATATATATGTCAAACTGTTTAAACTGACTGTCTTCGAGCTTATCCTTAATTGAATTTACTATAACTTTCTTACGGGTATACTCATTTCTCATCTTGTTCTTTCTTGTATACATGCTTATTTATCTTACTATTTTTCGTTTTACTATACTTGATTTATTTATATATTTTTTCTTTGTATGCCAGCACTCAACACCATGTGATATTATTGGTTTTACTATTGACTATTGTCCTATAAAATTTATTTTTAAGTCTGATTAAGATTTTTCTCACTTTTGAATTTTAATTAAAACCCAGCTTTGGAAAAAGTACAATTTCAGGTTGGAAATTGTCATTTGATGCCTTGAGGTTTAGTCATAGCTTTTTTTACTACTAGTGCAGGACATCTGGTTTGTTTAACCATTCTGATGCTGTTTAGGATGACTTAAAAAGATGAAACATGCTTTAAGTTTCTAATTTTTGAAAATTTTTGGGTTTGCTCTTTTAATTAACTAAATCTTTTGTGTTGAATTCTGTAGCTGTAAGGAATAAGTTTGTAAATTTTCATCTTTTTTCTATACTTTCACATGCAATTGTTTCATACTGGGCACTAAAGTTCTTGTGAATGGCAATTCTTTTGATAAAGCTATGTACTAACTTTGATTGCCTGTCATGCAGTCTGTTGGTTTTACTGGTGCTGCTGGTTTTATTCTTGCTTTACTATGGCTTCTATCCTTTGTGATTGCTCTAGCTTCATATAATTGCTGTAAATGGAGAATGATTGTCAAGGAGAGACGATCTGCTGGCTCAGAGCAACGCATTTGTCTGATGTTGCTGTTGCTGTTTACCTGTGCTGCATCGTAATTCTCTTTAACTTGATAAATGTTATGTCAGTGGTCATTAGACTCATTACATTTAGTAGTCATATTGTGATAGATATCAATGCGGGTCATTGCATTTGGATAGAGCTAGGGTCAACTAAGTATGGTCTCAAGTAATGGTGTTATTTTTGATAGGTCAATTTTTTTTCTTTTGATATATTTGATAGGTTAAATTTAATCTAAATATATTTTGTTTGGTTATTATGGTTGTTTTAGAATATTTCTTCTAAACTAAAATGGATGAACAAGGTAATTTATTAAAATCTTATTATTAATATAAAATTAAGATGGCGTTTGGTTTAATATTATCTTGATGGTATATCATGTTATTTAAAGAAAACAATTGTTTGGTTTGACGGTATTTTTAGATAACATTCTAAAATATTATAAAATTATTATTCAGTAGATGACATTTAAATGTCATGACATCTAGATAACATAAAAATATTAAAATAACATCAAACCAAATGCCCCTAAGATGTTTCTTAACAATTTTTGTTAATTGATTTTTTTATTAAAATTTCCAAAGCAGTACAGATAACCATGAAATTGATTCAAAATCATAAACTTGAGGTCAATTTTTTAAATCAGTAAAAAATTTAGTTTTATAAAATCACAATTAAATGTAGTAATATTGTAATTTCATATTTTCCTTTTTTTGACATCATAACTTCATATATTCCTAAAATAACATTTCTCCCAATTGTTTGACCCCAGTTTTTATGGGTCCAAGAATGGGACAAATGGCCCCATTTTGCTTCATCCCTTGACAGAACCCTCATTTGGTCTCCATTGACACACGCTAGCTTCATGAAGTGGGAAACTTTGAATCATATTGTTGGTTTTGTTCCTCAAGGGTGAATTTTGTGATATACTATATTTCTTAGCGTGCTTACGAAAAAGTGATCTTTTTCACAAACAACAAATGCAAATTATGACTACCGCACTTCCTGAGTAGGAACTACGTTGAATTTAACAAGGATTTGAAAGGAACCTAATTAGTGACTTCGGAGAAAGTGAAAATTTTGAAATTCTTTGTATAACTGCAAAAGTAATGGAATAAAATGATTACGTTGAGTGTTGGTCCACCAACTGCTTCAGGTAATAAAATGGAAAGTATTTGAATTGTGTAGTCATAAGCAACGACAAAAAAATATACATTGGCAAGTGCTGAAGATAAACTAATGTGAAAAGAATAGTGTGGGACTGAGATGATTAACTTGAATGTGTAGAAGTAGTTGCACAAAATAGAGTTATGATCAATGAAATAAACTAATGTAAAAAGCTGTTTTAGTGTTTTACGCTTAAATTTGATATTGGCCCAAAAGGCTTGAATCTTGCATCGTACCTTTTGCCTTTAGCACCTCCTTGGCTCATTAAATTTAATCGTGGCCTTAAATCGAGAGGAAGATTAAGTCCAGTTGTATTAGTTTGATAACTTAATTTTGATGTTTCATGATAGAAAGAGAAGTTTGTCTTAATGGGTGTTCCCTGTTCAAGTAATTAATTTTGCCGTTTCATTGCATTTTTGTGCTTGATTTGAACGCTTTGTGTTCCCATCTAGTTAATCTTTGTGTGATATAATATGTGTATTATCTTTATTAAAGATTCATGCATGATGATCTATGCGTTGACAATGTAGATTATTATCTTCTTTTATGTGTGTATGACTTCATTTTTTTCTCTTATTTATAATTTTGCAGGATTGGCTGCATTCTTCTTTCTATTGGGCAGGATGAATTCCATGATGAAGTGTTGGATACCTTAAGTTTTGTTGTGAATCAGTCAGATTTTACAGTCCAGATTTTAAGGAATGTCACAGATTATCTGTCTATTGCAAAAACAATAAGCGTGGATCAGTTCTATATTTCTTCCAAAGTTCAGAATGAAATAGACAAGCTGGACGTGGATCTAATTAGTGCAGCTGATACTGTGTCACATAAAACAGCTGACAGTTCCGAAAAGATTAGGAGAGCCATAAACAATGTGTATGCACTTACACATTGACATGGTTATTAGATCTTCTACAGTCATAAATTTCAATTTATCTGACTTTGTTTTCTGTGAAACAGGAGGGCTGTGTTAATCCTGATAGCAGTTCTGATGCTCTTACTTTCTATAATTGGATTTGGTGCGAATACTTGCTTTTCTTCAAATATGATAAGTTCCATTTGTAAGAGGTACCTTGTTTTTGCCTTATCTAATTTTTTGGTGTTCTGTTTACTGCAGTGCTTTCTAATCTTGGCTACAAACATGCTATCTACGTGTAAGTTAACTTTGCAATGAATTTATTGTTTTTTTGATGACCTGATTTTCCTGTGGTAAACTTTAACCCCTTATTGAATTTCAGATTTATTACAAGTGGATGGCTACTTGTTGCAGTTACGCTTGTTTTATGTGGAATTTTTGTTATCTTGAACAAGTAAGAATTTGGAGCTCTGTGTTTTACGTGGTGACTTTTGATTAGTAGTCGCTTGTATCAGGCCCTTTTGATTACATAAAAGTATTGGCATATTGGTGTTGTGTGGACTCCGAGATTTCAAAATTTTGATTTTTTGAGATCCCTGCTTCTAGAACTATTTTTTGCTGATATTGGGTTTAATTTGTCGTTTCTCTCACATTTATTGTAGGGATTTATGTTCGATAGAATGTATAAAGATAACTAATGATAAACTGTGTGATTGGATAGTGGTGGGAAATTTTTTCTATTATTCTTCATAATGTTCTCTTGTTTGTGGCAATTCTGAAACTTATTTTCCTGTTTCCTGTATCAGTGTTGTGGGTGATACCTGCAATGCCATGGATGAATGGGTGAGTTATCCTCAGGCCGAGACTGCACTCAGCAATATTCTTCCTTGTGTAGATCAGCAAACAACAAACCAGACACTGTACCAAAGCAAAGAAGTCATTCTCCAGCTCGTCAGTTTGGTCAATTCAGTAATAAGATCCATTGCAAATTCAAATACTGGTTCTCATGGCTCTTATTTCTTTAATCAGTCTGGATCTCTGATGCCTCGTCTCTGTTCCCCCTATAATTCCAACCTTCGGTCACGAAATTGTCAGCCTGATGAAGTTTCATTCAGCAATGCTTCTTTGGTACGTTTAAATATGAATTCAAAATTTAAAGGTCATGGTTAGTATGAAAGTGACAGGTTAACGGATCTATTTTTAAAGCTAGATGGAGTCCAATCCCCACTAAATTGAATATCTATTGCTTCATCAAATCTACTCTGATCTTCTCAAATTTTAGCAGATTTTTGATGTCTAAGTTAGAAACAATATTTTATTTCTATCTTTAGTTGCTTTGCTAGCTGACCCCCACCCACTTAGTGGGATAAAGGCTTAGTTGTTGTTGTAGTATCTTTAGATACTTTTCCGGTCAAAATAAAATATTGCAACTGAGGGTATAATAGCTTCCAAGAAATGATTGTTTCATGTCATAGTTTGCATGCTACTCAAGCTGGTTTTTCGTAAGTTTTGTAACCTTCAAAACTACATGAATAGAATTGTCAATGTTGAAGGTCAACCCTTTGTATTATCTTGAATTTGTTTGATGGATCCTCAATGTAAGATCTCCAAGCTGCTTTGTGCTGTGAGGACAGTTCTCAAAAATTTTACCAGGTAACTCCAGTTTGATCCCGTGAATAATTGGCACTAATGGTTAACTTGAGAAGAGAGCTCATGGCTTGATATTCCCAACATTGAGCTGCACCAAAATACGCTAAGGAGTCTGCTTTCAATGTTCAAGGCCTGAAGTTTCATTGTTGTTCCTCACCAAGTATGCTGAGGATTTGACCTTCAAAGTTGACTCGAGAGAACTCGAGGCTTGACGTCTGTATCGTGCCAATACATGTTGAGGAGTCGACCTATAACATTGCTACCTTAATAGTACTAGCATTGTTAGTGTTGGGGATCAGTATGACAAGTGTTAACAAAACAAAACTTTGACCACAAGCTCTCTCCTATCAAGAAGGCCATCCTTGATTAGCAATTCTGAAGAGGAGGTTATGGCATCAAACCCAATGGGCAAGTCTCGAGATCATCCTTAAGGAACTTGTGGATCAAAAGAAAAAATCCTCAAGTAACATGAAATAAAAATCATTCTTGAGGAACTTCCCTCAAAGACTGAGCGAGACTAGTAGAATGGGGTAAACTCCTCAAATCCATGAGGCTAATATGGGTTAACTTTTCAAATCCATTAGCCAAAGCTTTAAGGAAACTCTTTGAGAACTCCCTCCTTGAGATTTGGACAAGTTGAGTAGAGAGAAAATCAGTCTCAACATTAAGGAAATCCCAGATTAGGAGAGAAAGGCCACTATGACGACGAGCTCAAGTTACAGGAGATAAATGAGAAAGCATGAGAAGCCTCGAATGAAGGGCTGCTCATAGAATTCTCGAATGAAGGTTTGTACATTCAAGGATATTTACGAAAGAGTTGATTTTTTGGGATGGCTTATGTGGTCATCTTCTCGAAGACTTGGTATGCAATATGATAAAACAAATTCTCATAACACCATTGGACTCTAGAACTAGATTGGATGATAATTTCTTGTGCTTGCTCTATGTCTCAAAGTCTTGCTTCTAAGGACATAAATATAGTCATTATCTGTTCTTTGGGATATATAGGAATGAGTGCAATGATGATAAACTAACCTGCCAATAGTTGTTTCCCAAGGAGACTGAGAGAATCTCTTGATAAGTGGAGGCGGGTAAACCAACCTAATGTTAATTGTGTAAATGGCGATAATGTGTGCAATAGTGAAAATAGAAAAGAGGAAAAGAAGTTCCAACCCTTGATATTCCATAACTGATCACAGCCCTTGGATGAATGTTGTGTTTGCCAATATGATGAGGTTAATATTTTAAAGCTCTCTCCATTCAACTTCCGTTAGAGATATGATTATTTTTTTTTATCTTGGTGAAAGATAAGATGACTATTTAGTTTATGGTTAATCTGTCATGTTAATTTTGGAACCCAGCAAAACAAGATGGAAAAGTAATATTAAATTTAAAATATTCTTAAATGCCGTCTTTTTTCGGAAGTTCAGCGATGCTGAAATTTTAAAATGTATGATTTAAATGCTTAATATGTAGAAGGTGAATAATCATTACCCCTTTCAACAACACAAAAAATAGCTTATTGTGGTCAATTGGCTGACAGTTTTCCAAACTTTCAGGTGTGGGAGAACTACATTTGTGTAGTTTCTAGTTCCGGTGCATGCACCAGCGTAGGAAGAATTACACCAACTATGTATATGCAGCTGGTAACTGCTGTGAATGCAAGCTTTGCCCTTGATCACTACACCCCACTGCTTCTCAGCCTCCAGGATTGCAACTTTGTTCGTGAAACTTTCAACGCCATTACTGCCCATTTCTGCCCGCATCTGCGGCGCGACCTGCGTGTGGTCAATGCCGGGCTTGTTACGATCTCTATCAGCATTGTGCTCTGCCTCATCTTGTGGATCTTCTACGCAAACCGCCCCCGAAGGGAGGACGAGTTTGTCAATATGTCTGAAGTCAAATGTTCTTCAGATGCCACATCCCAGTGAGCAGAAATTAGATGTGCACCTGTAATGATTACTACGTATATAGATAGATACGTCATAAAAATATGTAGTATAGAAAGGCCCCTTTATCCTTTTTGGCCTCAGATGGAGCGAAGCACCATCTGAACTGATAATTTTGATGAAAGTGAGGCCTCATGCATGACTAGTAACTCTTTATAAACTGTGATAATGAGGGTAAATAATATTTGCTTTCTCTGTTGCACTCCCATGTCTGGCTCATTTTGTTTCAAGATTATGGCAGGTACGTTGTATTTTGAATTTCGGGACTTGAAATTCTTTCGGAACGGATGGGCGGGTTAGATCTCCCACTCCGGAGCTCTTCACTGCAACGCGTGTCGTCTAGATGGCATTACAGGGAGTAAGAAACGAAATGAATAAGCAATCTTTCAATGAGGCCAAAGAGTTCACTGTGCTAAAGACTATCAATTGTCCATTGTTTTGTACAAATGATTCAAAGAGTTCAGGATCTTCAATTGTCCTCTTCTTTCATGGGATGAATATATACAAGCTTCCATTGTCTCTCTTCAATGTTCCCATTGGCACTTCTTTTTGGTATATCTAGCATGTGTTTTTTTTTGGCTCTTCTTCTTTGTTTATAATTGGATATTCATGATATTTTGAATATGCTTGCAATGATGTCAGACTTAATTGCTGAAGGTTGCCTTTGTATTAAAATTGGATGGCTCGACCTCAAGTAGGACTGCAAATAAATCGACTTGAGATGAGCAGTAGTCTGTTCAAGTACATGTTTATTTTCTAAAATCGAGCTTGAGCTTGAGCTTAGCTCGTATGGTTTGCAAACAGGCTCACTAATGTATTTATGAACGAGCTAATTTATGTTTGAGTTCTCGAACATAAAACTTGTGGACAAGTTTTTATATATAAGGATATTAATATATTAATGAACATGTTTATTATTATAATTTATGAATTTTACATATGAACAGCCTCACGTACAATTAATAAATTGAATGCTAGTAAATATCCGTTGAGAAGCTCGATGTGATATAAACCAAAATCATCACATTGAGAAGAAGAGGTCAAAACTACTAGAAGAGTTGGATATGATGATATTTGATTGAGCAGGATTAGTTTTATGAATTTGTATGGTTTTATTTGTGATGTTAATGATTTCGTTTTAAAGCCTTTACTTGTTTGGAGCCTCAAAACTACTTAAAATAATTTTTATCATTTTAATTAAATTTTTGTATTTATTTTACATTACATATAAATTTTAATATTAAATTAACTTATTTTTTATTCTACGTAATCTTTAATAAAAAAAATCAATCAATTTCACATTTAATATAAATTTAAATATTTTAATATTTTTATTTTATATCGTAATATTAAATAATTTTTTATATCTCTATTTCTAAAATATCTCAAATCAATGTCTAAGCATAGCTAGTGTTCTCCATGCTTTTCTTACTCTGTTTGGTTGGAGGAAAAAAAAATAATTTAAAAAATTTTTATGAATTTTTTTTAAAAAATATGTATGATGGGAAATAGAGTGATTGTTTAATTATAGAATTAATTATATTAAAATTATATTAGATACGAAATAAAGTGATTGTTTAATGTTAAAATTTATGTAGGATAAAATATAAAATAATTTTTAAAATTTTTTTAAGTTAAATTTAGAGAATTGACATGTGTATTTTAAAATAAGAGAAAGAGAAAAGTAAAAATGAAATCTTAAAAAAATTAAAATAAAATATTTCTTAAATACCGATAAAAACCATTAATACAGACCTATTGTGTAGTAATCAAAATTTGCAGAGATTTTTAGTAGGGCAAATTACACTCAGGTCCTTGAGTTTAAGGATTAATTTCACACAGGTTCATATTTTTAAAATTATAACATCGGGGTCTCTAAGTTTTAAAATATCATCTAGGTTCTTTTTAATTTTTTTATTATTAAAAATATTAAAATTACCATTATACCCTTATCCTTCCTCTCTCTCCACCCGATCCAACAGCCGTGCGGTCGCGCGCAGTCGCCACGCCACCCCGCGCGGCCGCCGGCTGCCTCGCGCGGCTGCATGATCCCGCCGTCTGCCTCGCACGGCCGCGCGACAACGCCTGCAGCCGCGCGATTGAGCGACCGCAACGACATCCAGCTGCGTCGCGTGGCCGCCCTGCTGGCAACGGCCGTCGGCTGCGTCGTGCAGTCGCGCTGCGCGCCACGGCCGCAGGATCGGGAGGAGATTCCCTCCCTCTCCTGTGTCGCGAGGCCGCCGGCGGGGTCATGCGGCCGCGCAAGGTTGTCGGTGGGGTCATGAGTGTAATTTGCCCTTTTTAGTATTATAATATTTTAAAAATAAGGACCTATTTTCCATAAAAAAATAGGTACTTTTTAATAAGTTTTTGAAAACTTCCAACCAAATATTAGTTATAATTAACTATAGAACCATTTAGCAATTAACTCAATCTTTTATTCAACATTATCTATTAATAAATTTAGTAGCAATTGATGTATATTTTGCATTATAGAATTTAATGATTTTTTGAAGAGTTTGTTTTTGGTACTATTGCAAATAATTTTTAGAGGCGTTTGGTTCGTTGTTATTTCGGTATTATATTATATAATCTAGATGTCATGATATTTATATATCATTTTATGATTAATAATTCATTAAATTAAATAATTATTTTCTCTAAATAATATAACATAACATAACATTAAAATAACATTGAACCAAACGCCCCTTAATAATATACCAAGAATTATTAATCTTTATTTTGATAGTCATAATTGTTAATCTTTAATGTTAAATTGAAGTGCTGAAATTCTCCCTGAAGAATACAATTTTGCAAATGGAATGCTTTAAATTTTATGATACAACAATGAAAACAATAATTGTTATTATAGAAATTATTTGTATATTTAATGAAAAATTTATGTATAGAATTTTGAAGAAATTATAAATTTTATACTAAATTTCAAAAAATGCTAAAAAAATTATTAAACTCTAAATTCAAAGACTTAAATTCAGTTCATCAACTTAAAAAAATATTTAAAATATGAAGAACAGGAAAACATGATAAATCATTTAAGAACAAAAAAAAAAAGAGATTAAATTATTTCTAGATGCTTGAGGTTAATAAAAGGCTTCAAATTAGTTTATAAATTTTAAAATTTATCATGTAGTACCATGAGCTCGATTAGAGGTTTCGAATCAGTTTATAAATTTTGATTTTATGCAGGTCCATATGATTGATAGATTCATTTCAAATTAGTTTTTCGCTTTTTTCTTTAGAGAGACAAAATTTGAGGAACAAATTTAAATCAGTCTATAAACCTAAAGGACCTGTGTAAATTTTTTTCAAGATTTATAGACCAATTTAAAGCGCCCTATTAATTTTAAAATTCATGAATTAATTTGAAGCACTCTATTAATCTTAGGGACTTATGCCACGTTTTCGGTGGCATAGCCAGGCATATCACATCACACATAAAATTTAATATTAAAAATTAAATTTATTTCACATCCTACACATATTACTAAAATAATAACTAACTTATATCAATCCCTCACATATTCCAACATAATAACTACTTTTATATCACATCCCTCACATATCTCAATATAATAACTAACTTTATTTCACATTATTCACAACTTTCAATAAAAAAATATTTCTATCCAAATTTAATTTTAACCTTCTTAAATTTAACCTTACAAACAAACACACCCAAACTTAATATTGAGATATTTTTTCAGTTATGAATCTGAGCTTGTAAATAAAAATTAATATATAAACGGCTTTCTAATTATTTAAAAAAAAACTTTCTAATTAATTTTTTTTTTTGAATAATTAATTACATGCCAAACAATTTAGTTTTATTTATGTCTTACCTATCCATTCTTAGTTAATTAAGTTATGCACATTCAAAATATTATAAAATCTTATATACACACATTTTAATTTATTTCTATTATAATGAGTAATCATAATTTTTTAATAACCTAATTATAGTTAGATTATAAAAAATCTGGACCGTTCATCATATTATTTTAAAGATATTTAAATATATTTTGAGTGAAAATCTTAAAATCTTAATGTACCACGCCAAAGGAATGAGACATCTGCGACGTGAATTGATTTTAGGATAAATTAACGCTTTAGTGTGGTATTGAGGAATAGAAAAAATATGTATCATTAAGAGTATAAATATAATTTTAATAATTTACTAACAGAATATTTTTTTTCAAATAAATTTTGATTAAGTTTTAACTTAAATATGTGTACGTAAGATTTTGTAATATCTTGAGTGTGTATAGTATAATTAATTAAGAATAAATAAATAAAATATAAATAAAATTAAATTATATGACATGTAGTTATTATTATTATTTTTTTAAGTCTTCTGGTTAATATTTCGAGTAACAAAAAAAGTGCCATAATTTTAAGACTGGCTTTGGGTTTTTTGGATCGCCACGCCGAGACTCCATCTCTTCCTTCCTTCTTAGAAGTTAATTAAAACCCCCTTCACCTTCCCTGATCTTCGGCCGTTCTTCACTTCCTCACCCTTCTCTCTTCTTCATTTTTCTTAGCTTCAAGATATTCCAAGTCCAGCGTGGAAGTCTCCTTCAAAACCGTGTTTTGGGTTTTCTTCATCTCTTCGAGGAGGAAGAGAGGAGAGAAATCCAAACCATAATAAAGCTGACGTCTTTTGAATTAGGTAACTCCTCTTTTCCCCGCTTTCTTTCTTCCTCGGTCTGTCGTGCTTCAGGCTTTTCACTGGTTTTTTCTTCCTTTCCTAGTCATGCTCTTCTTTTACGCTTTATTCTCCCCTTCCAGTTTTTCCCTCTCTGTTTTTGGTTCGTTTTGATGAATTCTCTGTTTTCATGGCTAGTAAATAGGGTTTGGGTTTGGTTCAATCTATTCTGCTTTTCGATTCCTTTGTTCAAATTAATTCCTTCTTCTTTGTGTATATCCCTTTTTGAAAATCTTGAACTTTTTTAGATTTCTAGGTGGCCTTTTGAGTTATTACCAATTTGCGTTGTCAATGGTTTGGTTGAAGTCGTTGAAGATCAGTGGAGGGAGAAAAGTGATTTATCAACGGAAGCATAAACCTAAATGAACTCATGCTTTCTATTGTTTGCATTTAAAAATATTAGTGATGTTTTCATAAATCATTCGTAATTTATGATCTCAGAGAGATGGGAGAACATCTTGCTTTACTGGTAGATCGCCTGCTCACTGAATCTACGCTAGAATCTGCAATTGGAGGCAGAAAAAGGACTGAAGCTACTCCCAGTCTTGTCTCAACGCTCACTTCTGAAAGTGAATTGGACTTAAAGGTTAATGCAAGCAATGGGACATTTTCTGCGAAATTGGTTGAGTGCCGAATTTGCCAAGATGAGGATGAGGACTCCAATATGGAGGCCCCCTGTTCATGCTGTGGTAGCTTGAAGGTATATTTACATGAAACATTTTGATGTAAAGCTGTTATATAGTGTTTTGTTAATTCCATCTTTTGATGGGTTTTTCTTTGTACGATTTATTAATTGAACAAAAAAGAGTTGTTTTAAATCAGCTAGACTGAGAAATGCTGGTTTTATGTCTTGGTTGAAGAAATGGTGCAGAAATTCGTTCTTCATTAATGTAATCACCTGTTTTTATGCTCGTGAAGCACTTAGTTGTGTTAACTAATTATGACCACTTGCCTATAGCCTCTATCTTTCATTAAGTTTTGAGTGATAGATAAAGTTGTTTCTATGATATTTTAAGAACCGAACTTTAATCTTGGGCATGTAATATTGCAATTTACTAAATCTTGAGTTAGAGCCAAGTAAAGCTGGTTTTATTTGGGGCTGAGGTTATACTGGCTAGAGAATTAAGTAAGCTTTTTAATTCCAAATTCGAGTGAAGCATTTTTCTTGTATGATGCTTTCAATGTCCTATATGATTAAGTACTTGCAAGCAAAAATAGATTGAAAGCATACTCTTAATTCTTACTTGTAGCTTTTGATTCTTTGAACTTTAAAACCCTCTTGTTGAAAGGATGTTAGCTGATCCTTAAAAAAAGTTATTCCCTCTAGGCTTTGCATAATGTCTTTTCTTCATTCGCCGCCCAATTTTTTTTAAAGTTAAACCATGTAACAGATCATAGCATATAAAAGATTATAATTAGCTCTCATTGATGCAGTATGCCCATCGAAAATGTGTTCAAAGGTGGTGTGATGAGAAGGGCAACACAACATGTGAAATATGCCAACAGGTGGTTCTCCATGTATTTGTTCATCTTTCGAAATTTTTGCTTCTCTTTATATTGATCACACATTGATTAAATTTTGTTAAAATTTTTTGAGAGCAGCAATTCAAGCCAGGTTACACTGCTACTCCTCAGTTGTTTTACTTTGGGAGGATGAGCTTCAGGTAATTCTATAATAATGTGTGAGATAAGCTATATTTTGTTTGCAAATGATGGTGCACAATAATAATAATGTTAAATTCATTTTAAATGAAACAGAACAAAGGAGTATTTTGGCCACCGTGATAAGCCCAGAATTTTGATATACTGAGAAGATTAATATGTATTATTTGCATTTCTCATCCACAATAACTGAAGTATAGGAGGATGTGATCATACATTCCAAGGTAGTATGGAAATGGAGAAGCATGGCATGAGTTTAATGCAATATGAAAATGATATCAAGTTGATGGGGAAATTATATAAAATTGATATCTGACAGCTATGCTATCTGTATGAGAGTACACAGATAAGTGGCACTATATATAAGATTAGTGTTGCACATATGCATATTCTTAAATGACTGAGTGATTACACTAAATTGAACCATATTAGAAATTTTTGCATCAAGGAGAATGCGATCATGGCACCTATAGGAGATAAAGACAAGAGATGTGTGGTTTGGTTATTTCCATGGACCACTATCGACCCATAATTTCTGTAAGGGGGTGAAAGATGAAAAATGACTTAGGACATGGTCATTAAATAGGGCATTGTTTTATCTAGAACTCAATACAGAGTATAAATCTTTGCCCATTTGATTAAAAGTATTTTTATTACTAGCTTATACTTTTGCTTACAATATCAATTTGTGTATGACACTTGTATAGGGAAAGGGATGCCCTTGATTCTCGCAATATAACATTGTCTGAATTAGATCATGACTTTATTGACTCCGACTATGATTATTATGCAACTTCGCGTGCAAGAAGTTCAATCTATTGCCGTTCAGTGGCCATAATTGTGAGTCCTCTTTAAATGATAAAAATTTTTCATCCATGTTCTCATTGAAAGTTGATAAAAGCTAATAGTCATCTGGGTGTTCATCCAGTTCATGACTCTTCTGATTCTTCGTCACATCCTTCCTTTCATTCTTAGTGGAGCTGAGGATGCTAACTATTCAGTGACACTATTCACTGTAAGAATTTGAAAATTCTCTGAAGATCTGCCCCTTTGTGAGTAATTTCCCATCATTCATCTGTGCTTTGTTTAAGCAGGTGTCGGCCTTTGGCGCTGCGGGTGTATTTCTGCCAATAGTTATTATAATTAAAGCTGCATTCCTGTGCCGTCGTCATCAGCAGGTTTGCTCTTTTTGTTGCTTTGATTTTTTTTTTTTCAAAATTGATTTTTCAATGTAAAATTGTTCAAAATTTTTTGCATATTCATCTTGATGGAGATTGTCCTAGAAGAAAGCTAATGTGATAATTTCTTCCTAATGTTGTGTAGTTTGTAAATTGAAGGAGATTAAAGTTATTTTTGTAAATTGAAGGAGATTAAAGCTATTTTGTTGTTTTTGTAATGTTTTAGTTCTTGGCTTTTGATTTTTTTGGCAATTGTTTGCTCATTTGTAATATTTTGATTTTTGTATCCTTTGCTTTCTTTTTTTGGAAAATATGCTGTGATATTATTAGTATAATCCAAATATGGTAGATTAGGCAATGGAATGCATCTGGTGTATTGTGTAATAGAAAATTTCACTTAGGCATTTAAGTTAAATTTATAGGATATTAGAATTTCAAAATTTTTATAGGACATTAGTAAGACTAGTAATATTAAATGATGCTGATTGCTAAGTTATACAGTATAAACATACTAATAAAAATATTATAAAAATAAGAATAATAAGGTGGATGAATCAGCATATATGAAAAATTAAGATGTAAAATGAGTACATCCATGTGAAAGTTGTAGTAGTCTCAACTGATAATAAGCTCAGAAGAGTTGACTTAAATGGTTTGTACATATATATAATTGGTGAATAGAAGCTCTAGTAAGAAGAGTTGAATTATTAGATTTTGCTCATGTAAAAAGAGAACGATGAAGGCCCTAAAAGGCAATCACGGAACAATAATGATGGCCTTGCATACTTAGAACAAAATATTGAGTTATTTGATAGAGCGCAATGGAAATAAAAGATTCATATAGCAGACTCCACCCATTGGGATAAAAGGTTCTGTTATTGTTGTTATTTCTGTTTTTGAGAAGTTTCTTATATTTCACCTTTTATTTCTTAAATGCCTTTCTATCGGCTTTTCATTCTTTTGATAAGTTTTTTTTTTTGTAAGTGCAATCATTATAATTGTCACACTGCTCCGTATGTTGTGTAATAAATTGAATAAAACATCTCTAAAACTACTCCTTTTTCTTCCCCTTTTAGCTATTTCTTCTTCCCCTAGTCCCCTTTCCCTTCCAATTCTACAACACTTCTTCATTTCAAAAATTTATTTGCTTACATTTGAACATGAAAGAATGTTAGTAAAATGCTACACATCCTCATTTTTGAGAGAAAAGTTAGTATGAACAATTATATACAACCTTTCTAATTCATATGAATTACAAGTTTTATTCCTCAAACCTTTGAATTTTTCCCTAGACCCATGAAATTCACGTAAGCACAGCTAATATACACCTGGAGGGTGGATGTTTTCTTTATGTTGATTGGGAGGGGTTCTATGCGTTAAATGAAAGTTGGTATAATGTGTAAACTATGAAATTACTCCAAAATACTAATAATGTAACCATTTCAGAAGAACGATTACAAACATGTGGTTTATATTATTTTTTTTTTCTAATCTGTTTAAAGTACTACATTTCAACATGATCATTATCTCAATCTTTTTCAGCACCGAAATGTAACCATTTCAGAAGAAGAAGCAGCGCGATCTCGAGCTCATATCATTCAGATCCACTAGCATGAACTATTCATGATTTCGATTCTGAAAGAAGCAGCATATTGTAAGGAACAACTGAGAGATTAAATGGCAAAGGTGCTTTTCTTCTTTCCTTACAACCATGTACATAAATAATTAAAGTTGATTTGATTCATGCTCTCAACAACTAACTTGGAACTTAGCTAGTAAAAAAGTGTAAATATATAAGCAAATGAGAAGAGGAAGAAATTAATTCCTGTTTTACGAAAGATTTTTTATTTTGAAATGGGGTGAGTTCTGCTTTCTGATCATAGGATTTTTTTTGGTCTTTTTGCAAAGTGCGTGCTGACAGTTATGTAATAAAATTATTCATAAGTTTAGTATTGTTGAGATGTGGGCGTTCAAATGGATGATTGGTTACAACTGAGTGAAGCATATTAGAAATTATAGGATCAAAGAAATGGTGAGTGGTAACTATAGATGATATAGTGGAAGAACGCTCAAAATGTTTGGTCATGTTCATCATCATCATATATGGAGGCCTACATACTACATTTATGGTATTCAATTTATGACAATAGAATTATAGTGTCATTATATTAGACATTGAATAATTAATTTTTACAAGAGTATTGCTTGTGAATGGAGTTGAATAGAAAAGAGACATCTATATAGTTGATTCCAACTAGTTCAAAAATAGTTCATTGCAAAAATTTGATCCTATGGAACATGTTTGTTTGATTATATTCATTAAGATGACTGTCCAAAAAAATGTTTGTTTTTTTTTTCAAATTTCATTCTTTGGTAGTATATTTTTCTTTCTTGCTTATGTTGCACTCATTCTATAAATATTGAATATGATGGTTAGAAATAAAGGTGAGAGTATGACTCGAAGATAGATAGTTGCTTGATGTTCGGATTGGTATATAGCTCAAATGAAGGGAAGCTCCCCAAACACCAGAAAGTGAAAAAACAAACTCTCTTGGGAAGCTAGTCCGTCCCCCGTTTTTAGTAACGAGGAGAGCTTGTGGACCTTCGACACAAGTGCCTTCTCAGCAATCAAAGAATCCCTTCGAGGGAAGGCAATTCTAACCATTTTAGTCTCAGTGATTTAGGCGTCGACCGCGGATCCATTGGACTTACGAGTAATAGTACTCCAACCAATTGCAAACAACCTAAGGATGCAATGAAAGGCTACTAGAATGGATAAAAAAAAATCTCATGAAATGCATATGTTTGGAGAACGCTAACTAATTCTAAAATAATAACCATAGGTGAAAAATATCCTGTCCAAAATGCATCTGAAAGCACCAAATAATTTCCATATAGACACTCCAAAAAGTATATATATAATTTAAAATAAAAAATTTAATTTTATTTCACATCTTACATGTATATTAAAATAATAACTAACTTGTATCATGTCCCTAACACATCTCAATATAATAATTAATTTTATTTCACATCATTTATAATTTTTAATAATTTTTTTTTATATTAAACTTTGCAAATAAACATGCTTTTTCTTTTGGCTTCTCCAAATTTGTTGATCTACATTTAATCGTTGCCCTCTTGTGGAGACGTTCCAAACTTCGTTCAATCCTTCACTTCATGTCCTAGGTTCTCTTCTGGCTTTTTCTAGAGATCCTTAGCTTTAAACGTAAGTTCACCCAAAACAAAATAAAATATAAACTTTCATAATTTTTTTACTGCATATAATATATCTCAGTAAAATAACACACATAAATGAAATAAAATAGATAAACGATGGTTCGAGCTCACTAACAATCTCATATAAAGGGGTTGTCGTTGTCAACAATGACGAGGGCAATTATTTGATGCTCCGCATCTCTGGCTAACATGGCATGAGTAGCAAAACTTCTACTATTCAAATCTTTTTTAGTTGTTGAGTTGGCTTGCTCCTGTAGTGGTTGGTCGTTACCTAGGAATCTCTAACAATCATTAGTGCTCCGACATTCCGATGTGTCCTCCAAGGCTGGTGCTGTGGTTCTTTTGAGTAGTGATGAACTTCTCATGGTGACACGGACTTCCTGTTGAAGGGGGTAACATAAGAAAACGCTTGGTCCATGATGCTTCCACCACAATGAATGCCAAATCAGGAGTTTTTCACAATATATGTGAGCTTTCTAATCTCGAAACAGAGAATAAATCTACAGACTAGGAATCTCTGCAATCATCATTAGTGCTCCGACATTCGCGATGTGTCCTCCAAGGCTGGTGCTGTGGTTCTTTGAGTAAGGATGATGTAAGAACTTCCTCATGGAGTGGACATCGGACTTCCTCTGTTGAGGTAACATAAGAAAAACGCCTTGTCCCATGATCTTCCACCACAATGAATGCCAATAGGAGTTTTCACAATACAATGTGAGCTTTCTAATCCGAAAAGAAGAAAAATCTAACTTCCCCCCCCTCAATGTAGATAAAGTTGTGCAGTAGGTTTGATACGAGGGATGATTGCTATTTCTGATAGGGTCCAGTGGGCAGGTTGGCAGGTCATTCTCACGAGCTATCTTGTAGTTGGGGCACAAGATAGTTTTTAGTTAGGACTCGTCTGTGGCTGAGACACGAGAAATGTTTCGTGCTGTCTTTTGTACAGTCATGAGATAGGTTCTTAACAATCTCGTAACACGGCTAGAGCCTTTTTCCTTTTATGCTATCTCATCTGTGCTCCATGATGCCGCATCAATTATTTGTTATTTATGTTGACCCCCTTACATAGTGTGAAGTCTATTTTTTTTTTTGCTAAAATTAGGTGTGAAGTCTAAATTGTTTGGTTATAACAAAAGAATATTTTCTCATTCAAACATCTCTAGTTTTTTATTCTTATTTCTGATTTATCATTTTGGTCAATTTAATAAATGCCACTAGTTGTTATCTAGATGAGAAAAGACAAGCACAAGAAGATGCTTCTAAATTTTAGTAACCATGATATTTCAGATTAAAGTTTGCCTTGTTTGGTGTGAGGACTAAAATTAAAATCAAAATAGTATTAATTTAAAAAATAATAATAATAATAATAGTAAAATATTATTGTACATAAATTTTAATATAAAAAATAATTATTTTATTTAATATATTTAATAATTTTTAATAAAAATATCAACTTCATGTCATATCTTAGACCAAAGTATTAGATTCTAGTATTTGATTTAAGATGTGAAGTAAATTTTTATTGACAGTTATTAGGTATGTGAAATAAAATAATATTTTTTTATATTAGAATTTCTGTAGAATGATTAAAAATATTTATTTATTATTATTGTTGTTGTTTTTTTAAATTAATATTATTTTGATTCTGATTTTGGTCTCTGCGCTAAACAGGCCCCAAAGGTACTTATTTGCCAAATAGATCCTAAATATTTAAAAAAGAACAATAATAATAATAATAAATAATTTTTTAAAATTATTCTACATAAGTTTTAATATAAAAGAATATTATCTTACTTCACATACTCAATAAATTTAATAAAAATATTTATTTTATTTCACATCCTAGACCAAAATATTTAAATCGAGTATTTTGATGTAGGATGTGAAATAAAATTAATATTTTTATTAAAAATTATTGAGCATGTGAAGTAAAATAATATTTTTTTTATATTACAATTTGTGTAGAACGATTAAAATTTTTATTTATTTATTATTATTATTATTTTTTAAATTAGTACTATTTTAGTCTTGATTTTGGTCCTCGCGCTAAAGCACTTATTTTGTATATTTAATGTCATCTGTGGACTGTACTTAAAGATAATAATTAATATTATTGAGGGCTTTCAAGATGAAGTAATTTATTGAATGATGTGAATATTTTTGTTTAATTTATTTACTATAAGCAGAAAGTGCTGACAGCTTATTTCCTTCCACTATTATTATACTTGTAACTTTTATTTGTCATATTTGCTTTAATCTTAAATGTTATATAATACATAAATTTAAGGGTAAATTGCTATAAGGTCCTTGGGACTGGACATGTATTGTAAGCTGGTCTTTTATGTTTTAAAATTTCCCAAATTAGCTTTTCCCATGTATCATTTTTCACTTCTATTAGATCATATAATTATTATATAAGTTTAATTATACTATCTATATATTAAAATAAAAAATTAATATTATTTTTCTAAAATTTAACCTATTCTTTGCTCATGCAATATAGTAATTGATTTAGAATAAAAAAGATAGTAATTAATTTTATTTTATTTGGTATACAATTTTTAGAATAAAATTATCATGATTTAAATATAATATTATTAAAATCCGGCTGGCTAAGCAATTTCACCTTAAATAGCTAGTCCAAGAGTTCGTATAGAAGTTCAAGAAAATAAAATGAAAAAAATTATAGAGATTGTGAGGGTTAGATGATGGATATTTTTATATATAGTGAAAGATTTAATAATCATATTTGATTAATATTAGCAATTTATGTTAATAGTAATTGCATTAATTGTTAGTAATCAAACTTTTGAGCTTATATGCTTGTACAAATTACACTTAAGGGACCTACATGTTTGTACAAATTATATGTTTGTACAAATTATACTTGATGGATCTGTCTTTTAAGATTTTTAAAATTAAGACTATTTTGTATTTTCTTTCCAACTTTTGGGGCCGAATGCAATTTATTATGTTAAAAAATATAAAAAATATTGTGTATCCAAAGGGATTTATTTTCTAGACTTTGAGAGCTAAACAAGCTTTAATCCTTCTCCATTCTACCATTATGACACCAAGCTAGCTTATATATAAATACATTTCATATATATTATATGTATTAAAATTATATAATTTTGAACCAACTCAAGTCATATTTCAAGCTAGTCAAGTCTAACTCGAAATCGGCTCGAAATGAACTTTGAGTCAGAGGCCTAACTTATGATTTAATTCAAAAATTTTAAATCGATTTCAAGTTGATTCGAAAATCATACGAGTTCCAAGCGGGAACTGAGTTTTTGACAATTTAAACACCCCTATCTCTTTCTTGTCTAAGAGAATACAAACTTGCCTTCTAGTTCACTATGCTAATCTTTTTACCACAATTTTCACATAAGTTAAAATTTTCATTTTTCATTAATATTTTAGTTTGAGCAATGCCTTAATTCCTTGAGCTTTCTAATTGATCTATATTACGAGTTTGTGCTAGCAAGTCCTAAACTTGACTTTAAGCACACTTATGGGCAGCGATTTAATCGTCTTTTTTTTGTCTTCTGTTGCATCGATTTAGCTATCAAAAAAAAGTATTACTGCTCAACTGTTAAGCCGCATATAAGATAATAATGCATTTTGATTTATTTTTGTAATCCTGTCGAAAATAAAAAGTTAATAAGTAATTAGGTTACTTTGTTGTAAATTTTAATTTGTGTTTAATGATTAGGAGTTAGGTGTTAATAATAATTAAATAACACTATTGCATTGGCTTAACCTCCAATATATTTTAAAGAAGAGCCTTAGATTAATCAAAGGACAAACTTTTCTTAAGTTTATATTCCTTTACTAAACAATTAATTTGATATAATTATTTCATGATTATGCTCTTTTAATGATTGGATGAAATGCCAGCTAAGAAATCCAACAGATGAGTTGTGTATTAATTGTAATTTTTATATGAGGTTTTTACATACAGGACATGAAATTTACACGAAATTATGCATTTCACCATCAATTCATAAATATTATCACTACCACACCATATTCATTTAAATTTTACGCATTTCACATATTTCACATATTTCATATACTTTATAATATTATATATAAATTTAAATGCATAAATTCATTAATATTTAAATTTTAATATATATTTTTATTTTTTTACTGTAAACACATTAATTTTCTTACTTCAATTAAAAATTATAGTCATGTGGATTTAAATTCGGCACCCTAATTGGAAATTTTAAATAGGATAAATAAATTTAAATACATAAATTCATAAATATTTAAATTGTTATTTATATAAATTAATTTATTTATAGTATTTAATTAATATATTAATAATATAGTTAAGATCATGGCCAATTTAGAAATGTGAAGTTCATCATCAAAGAATATGGTGTGAAATATGTGAAATGCGTAAAATTTAAATAAATATGGTGTGATAGTGGTAATATTTATGAATTGATGGTGAAATGCGTAATTTCGTGTAAATTTTATGTCATGTATGTAAAAATTCCTTTTTATATAATATTTTTGATAATATATAATATTAAATTAAATATTAAATATTTAAAATAACTAGATTTTAGTGATATGCATGTAATTCTTTCAAAAAAAAAGGGGTATGGGTCCCGAAACATGGTTTGAATTTGCTCGAAATTACATGTATAATATATATAATATCGATATAATTATACATAATATATTTTTGAAATATTTTTTATGCAAGTTAACAATGATGGTCTAATGGAAGAGTAGAGCATATTTAAAACTTATTTGATTTTGATTTCGTACCGATTTCAGCTGAGCCGAACTCGAATTATTTGATTTTGAGTAAGGTCGATCGAGTTGCCTTCCGACTGACTCGAAATCGGTCGGATTGCGGCCCCAGCTCAATGTAAAAAATCAATTTAAAATAATTACTTTCAAAAAAAATCAATTTAAAATAATTAAATAGTTGATTTGAATTAAATGATATTAGAAAAAGGAAAAAAAAAATAATATTGAGTTGGGAGTTGAGCATGGCTTTCACTCAATGCCATCTCTAATGATGAAAGCAAGCTGGAAAAAAGCCTTCGTATGACTGGCCATTACCAACGCATAACTGGCCAAATTATTAAATTAATTAATTAATTAATTAAGCAATTAATTAATGAGTCTGCCAGAGAAGAAACAGGGAGAAGGCTAGCAAATTTTGAATTTTCAAATGGGTAAATTACACCCAGTTCTTTGAATTTAATGTTTAATAACGCACAGATCCATGTTATAATATTGAGATTCTTAAAATTTAATAAATTATCAAGTAAGTTTTTTTAAAATTTTTTATTATTAATTTTTTTAAAAAATTATCATTATAACCCTCCCCTCTCTCTCCTCCCGATCCTCACGCATGCGCAATTTAAAAAAATAATCGGGATCGAGAGGAGGAGAAGTATAATGGTAATTTAAAAAAAAATTAATAATAAATAAATAAAAAAAGACTTATTTGATAATGTATTAAAACTCAGAGGCTCTGATGTTATAATTTTAAAAATTTTGAACTTATGTGTTATTAAATTTTAAATTTAAAGATTTGAATGTAATTTATCCTTTTCAATTTTTTGTCCCACTGGCGTGTCTGCTTGAAATCTCTTTGAAGATCTCTTCAACCCATCATAATTCTCTCTCTCTCTGCTCTTCTCTTCTCTTCTCTTCTCTTCGGTGAGCTTTGTCCTCTTCCTTCTCCTTTTTCTCTCTCTAACGCAAACTCCATTGTCGAGCTTTGTCCTCTTCCATTCGAGCTCGATCTTAGCCATGTGCTTACACATCAGTATACTGCATAGCTCTCTCTCTCTCTCTCTCTCTCTCTCTCTGTGCATTGATGTTAATGTCCCTCTCTTTGTTATTCTCTTCCTTCTCTCTCTCTCTTATTATTCTCTTATCTCTCTTTATCTATTTATTAGTTAGATATTTAATTTATTAAATTATCTAATAAATTAATATTCAATGTATTAGATAATTTAATATATTAAAAAGTTAAATTATACTTAGCCAATTTATTAATTTATCAATTATTAGTGATGTGTACCTAAATATTTTGGAAATTGTAACTAAATATTTTGCTATACTCATCTACTTTACATTCTCTATTTAAATTACCTACTTTAAAAAGTGATAGATCTTTAAGGTATTTTTTATTTTATATTTCGCACATTTTAGTTTACTGAGTTAAACCGGATAGTTAAATTCTGTGAAAAGTCGTATAAAAACTCCATAAGATGTTGATCATAAGTTAAATTTTTTTTTTCTTTTTTAAAAAGGTAAAAAGGGAGCTATCCCAACTTCTCATTTTAAGATAAAATTAGTAAAAAGAAATTCGCATTCACATGTATAAGAATTATATAAGAAGCCAAAAATCTTCAAAAAAATTTTGGTAATGAAAAAATACAAATCTTATGACATTACAAAGAAATTCTTATATATTAAAAATTTTAATTATAATTAGCTAATTTATTAATTTATCAATTATTAGTGATGTGTAACTAAATTTTTTGGAAGTCGTAACTAAATTTTTTGCTAACTGTCTCTCTCGTTACTCATCTACTTTACTTTTTCTATTTAAGTTACCTTCTTTAAAAGGTGACAGATTTTTAGGATATTTTTTATTCGAATTTGAAACTCATTGGCACGACTCCTTCTATACAGGGTTTTCAAAACCGGACCGGACCGGGCGGTTCGACCGGTTCAACCGGGAACCGGCCCAAGGTCCGGTCTGGTTCAACATTAGAACCGAAATCAGCTAACAAACCGCGTCTGTTGGACCGGTAAAAACGCGGTTGAACCGGTAAAAACCAGCGATCAAACCGCCAAAAGTCCGAACAGAACGCGGTCAAGAACCGGGAATATATTTGAGTTGCTGTATTTTAATTTTTATACATGATATTTTGAGCATTAATATTTTAATATTAATATTATATGTTTTGAATAATAATTTTACTATCGAATGGCATTCTTAACTGATTTATTAATTTTTCTATGAATTTATCTTCGAATTGTCATAAAAGAGAGAGTATTTTTTAAATATGACATTTAGCGCTAAAAAAAGATTATTGCTATTACATTTTATTTTGTTTTTTTAATTTATTGTATAGCATTTACTGTGGTAGGAATTTTTTTAAATTAGTTTGTATTATTTTTTTTCAAAATATTTTTTATCATATTTTAAAAATTAGTCTCACATTTAGAAAATTTATATTTAATTATGATGTAATTATTAAGTCATCCAGTTGAACCACGGTTCAACCGATTGAACCGATAAAACCATGAACCGGTCGATTGACCGGTTCTATCTTCGGTCCGGTTTTGAAAACCTTGCTTCTATACTGAGTTAGGAGAACACCATTAACGTACTTCAGAGTTGCTTAGCATTTTAAAGATTTTTTTGAAATCATAAAAGATGGAATATACATAAATTAGATTATGTTAAAATTTATGTTATGTAAAATAAAATTGATTAATATTTTAAGAATTGTGTAAGAAGTGATATAAATTTGATTTTTTTATATTTAAATTTGTGAAGAATGTATCATTATAAAAACTTTATAAAAAATGTCTCATTAAATCACCACAACTCATAATCTTTTAAGTGCTACCCACTTCTCTTAGTAGAGACATCTCTCATAGTGATTTGCTTCACATCTATATGACTTCTAATTATGAAGTCGATTTCAGTGATGCAAAATATAAATGTTGAGATATTATTTCTTTTAGCTTAAAAAATTACATGACTTTTTTGGCCTCGTTTGATTTGAGCCAAAATTTTAAACTAATATAAATTTTAACTATAAAAATTAACTTTATTTCATATTTAATGTAAATATGAATATTAGAAGTTAAATTATTTCACATTTTAAACACTTTTTAATATTAAAATAAATTTCTCTTCCATTAAACTTAAAAAATAATTTTTTTTTCTTGTTTAAAAAAAAGTTCGAACCAAACGAGAAGGTGCTTATCAGAAGATCACTCATTTTAGTATTACTCTATCTCAAATTCATATAAAATTAGTATACATATATATATATATATATGTATTTTTTTTATTTTTATTTTTTTATGTATGTATATATATGTATATGTATGTATATATATTATCCCTTGCCTCTCATGTGTCCTTGAGTTCCCCTACTCAATTTCTGATCTCTCTCTCTCTCTCTCTGTCTCTCTCATGGGAACCACCACGAGCAGTGCTGGGTCGACGGCGGCCGTGAAGGTAATCGACGGCGATGGAAAAGTAGAAGAATTCTTCTACAAGATAACAGCAGCAGAGCTCATGCAAGAGAACCCCGGGCAGTTCGTCTGCGATTCGAGCAACCTACACGTCGGCAACCGGGTGACGGGGCTAGCCGCCGACCAGGAGCTCCAGCGCCGCCGCCTCTACTTCCTCCTGCCCGTCGACCTCCTCTTCTCCGTTCTCACCGACGAGGAGATGTCCTGGCTCAGGCGCCAGGCCGCCGCCGCACTGGCGGCGGCGACAAAGAAAAGGTCGGCAAGCCGGCGCCGGAGGACGACGGGAAGCGCGATGAGAAAGAAGGTTGCCGGTGGCGGTGGAAGGAAGATGATGTTTCCGGGGATGGGTGAGTTCTGTTTGCGTCCCGCGATGGCTGGGGAAGATGATGAGGAAGAAGGGAGGCGATGCAGGAGAGAAGGCGAAAGCGGCCGGACGTCGAGGCGCCGGTCGTGGGAGCCGGCGTTGGATACCATAGAGGAGGCCGGAAGTGATGAAGTCGTGTAATTGATTGGGTTAATTAAATTTGATTGAAATTTATTTTAACTTTTTAAAACTCTTTATATTAAAAAAAACTTAAAAAACTCTAAATTTAAGTTCAGATTATAAAAATACAATTAATTAATTTCAATTAACATATAATTATTATTATTTATTTAAAATATTCTTAATTATTAATTTTTTTAATCTTTTATAATGTAATTTTAAATGATTAATATTTATATTTTTAAATTAAAATTTTTAAAGCATAGAAAATAAAAAATTGAATAAATCAAATTTTTAAATAATGATGAAGATAGAAGATATAATAGCCCTTTAAAAACTGTAAATTATTTAAATTAATTAAAAAAGATTAAATCTTATGTTTTATATTAGAAAAGGCTAGTGAAAAAGAAAATATATTCCAACAGACAGTAGAAAAATATATTCCAACAGACAGATAACAATTCATTAGCTTTCTTAACATGTTTCAACTGACGGGCAAAGCTATATATCTCTTGTGTCACAAGCAAATTGAGCCGAACTTGAGTCGAAGAAAATTTGAGCGAACCACAGAATCAGCAGAGCTTGAGAAGTCGGCTTTTATTCAACGTTGGAAAGCTTGACGAACAATTTAAGGGGACCGAATTGGCAAAAAGAATGAATTGTACAACAAATTTGAGTTTCAATCAACCCATAACGATCAGAAGTTATTCAAAATTTTATCCTTCTGTACTCCATCAGCCATCAGCACAGAAGTAATCTCCTGAAACTCAACCAGTAAGAAAAGAGTAGCAGAGGTATCTATAGAGCATGGGAAAAATTATTCAAGATAACTCGATGTTGATTCATAAAAATCGGCTTTGACTTGAACCCAACTAGAAAATATTTTGAAGATTCATCGACAATGACACGAACATGACTTAGAATTAGGTGATTTGATTTCAAGCCTAGTGAAAAAGAGAGCAAATTTTTGAGTTCCAATTATGTTTTACCAGACCTGAGCTACAGAAAATGTAGAGAATTACTACATACATGAAAGTGACTATGAAAAGCAGAACTCGGAGTCCACTACTGGGCGACGACATATCAAGCAAAGAAGCAAAAACTATTCAGTGAAACGAACGTTCAAGATGACATACCTCAGTCATGGCTTTCTGTCCACAAAGAACTACTCCTGTTGACGAAGGATCAATCATTTGCTTCTCTTTGCAAAATGCAGCCTGCAAAATACCAAGGATTTTCCATTGATAGGCCATGAATTTATTTTTATAGTTCATCCAAATTTTTACGCCTTGAAAATATTGATTACCTGCACATAACCCTTTTCACCCTTCCAATTACCGTCAGGTCGGGATAAAACAGGAATAATTCTAATACCTGTAGACTCCCAGATCTTGAACCTATCCTGATAGAGAAGAACAAATTTCATTCCTGCATGTAAGCTTAACAAACCAGAATCCTTAAATAAGATATTTTCCAAACCTGATAAGCCATTCTCTCGAGGTTTCTAGCACCATAATAAAGCCTGACGTCTGGCCTTTCATTTGCGTTAAAGCCGGACTCAACGAGAGAACGGATTGGGCTGCCATAAATTGTAGAAAAAAGGAAAAAAAATAAGTATTTTATTTGAACTGCCATTTGCAATCCAGCAAGTACCTGATAAATTTCAGTAGTTCAAAATAAGAAAGTACTGCGCATTAGTCATCTAAGTGCTTCACCACCACTTGGTAGTACACTAATTCCATTCAGAAATTTCAAGAAGTTCCACAAATATTATTTAACTAAAGAAGGCAAAAAGCAGAGCCATATACATGTAGAAGGGAAAGGGCATGAGCCACATTCAAAAGTTTGTTGGGGGATTTACCCCCCTAAATCCAAAATTAATCCAAGTTTTAAGCCAGATGGGATTTAATTCAATTTCTGCTCCAAACTTTCAAATTCAACTCCAAATTTTTATCTCGACACATTATAACAAATTATGACGCAATAGAACTGAAATAAGTTTAATTCATATTTAATCTTATTACCGACGAAACTGCTTTTGTTGGGACTTAACAGCTTAAATTAGACAAACAAACACATTTTATTGAAAGCTCATATAAGTCAAATAAAGCAAGTTTGCATAAATTCTTAGTCAAATGAAGCTCTATCTATTTACGGGTCAAGCTACATATTCATCTCAATCAGTTACGTTGCAATCAGATCAAGCCAGATAATACCGAATAACAAGACTTAGCCTTTCACTGATCAACATATTTGGTGCCTCCAAACAAGCTTATCTAAGAAGATGGCGACTAGAAGTCCCAGCAAAGCTCTTTCCTCCAGATCGCAGACAACAAATGAAGTCCCACGAGCAAACCTCATGCTCATACTTCTTTTGCCTCACACAGTTAGGCTTAAAGAAATGTCTCCACTACATCCTCACAGGATCAACAAGTCAACTCCACAAGATGGTATTGGGTGCGAATAAGAACATAGAAAAGATGGCCAAGCAACCAAACTACTTCAAATCTACGTGCTTACTTATGCTAGATTTCTATTCTCCACTTAGTATTATGTCAATATTGCTCTTTGACAATGTAAGCAATTCAAGGTTACTTCTTATGAGATATCTAAGTCATTTTGGCCCACCTCTTCCTCTCTTAAATGCTATTTCATCTTATCCTCAATAGGTACCATACTTACCACATACAATCATTTTCAATGTAATCAACTCAAACATCACTATTCATCTATCTCTTCATTGACATCTCAGTTATACTACCTTATGGGACCGTTTAGATGTAGACTTAAACTTAAGTTACCCCAGGTTGACCCACCAAATGATTTAAAACCTTGACAAAGTTAACTCGGGGTAATTACCCCAAGCTCATGGCTCTACCCTACTTACCTTGGAGTTGGCTGCACGCCTCCATCACAAAGGTAAGGGATGCAATTTCACTCTTCGCTTCTTCATCATCTTCCTCTACTTCAGCGTCATTTTCCTCACTTTGGTAAGGTTATTCAGTCTCCCTTCCTTCATCTTCTCACGTATTGACGACTACTCAGTCATTGCCTAGAGTTTAATTTTATTTATTATTTGGAGTAAAATGATATGCCCTACCATTATGCTCTCCATCCTCTTCTTCCTTACAACTGCGATGGCGTGCAACCGAGTAAACCTACTTTGCTACAGAGGTATTATTGGAGTGGAAATGGTATACCCTAACTATAGGCTCTCCACCATCTTCCTGTTGCTAGGGTTTGACATGGCTGTTGACTAATTAATGCACAAAGCTCATTTTTTCATTTTGTTTCTGAAGATATGATTTTCTTCATCTTTAGGCTTACTCCAAAATTCATGCCCTCATCTTTATTTTAGTTCGAACTTGCTCTTGATACTTTCATACTGTCATCAGATACTTTGTTTTGTATTGCTTCTAATTTATTTGTTTAGTTTGCATGACTTTGTTTTGTACCTAGATTGCTCTGATTTTTTCTCTAACCTATAACGATATGTTGGTAGTGGTTGTTGTTGCTGCTGCAGCAACTATATGTTGGTTCTTAAAAAAAAAAAAATAGTGGTAATTTGCGCTTTAGACTGCATTGGTCATCATGATTCATTAGTCCATGTTACCGAGTACCAACTTGCCAAAAAGGAACAGAAAACGGCTATTGCCAAAAAAATCCATTGGATTGGCTCACACATGAATATTCTGATGGTTGGTTTAGCGCATGAATTTTTAATGCTAGATTATGCTTATTATGCTTGACCAATTTTGATGGTGGCAACTTTCAGTCATCTTTGTGATTGTCCTAACAATTACATTGCTATGGTAGGGATTAGGCAAGATAAACTTTGGTATTAGACGTATCATAAAAGATAAGCTACTCATTATGTCATCATCAAAGACACCTATTTGTAGGTTGGGAGCAATCCCAATTGAACATGCCTACTGCAATTGAGAAATAATAAAAGGAACATAAGGAAAAGTTGATTTCACAGTGTGCAATGACTAATACATCACGTGATGCAAAATTTCCTAAATCACATAAGGAAGTATTATTAGATCAAATCACGAACCAGTACATGAACAACAATGTAGATGGCGGAAACCCGACCAACTTGGCATGGAATGATATTACTATTTCTTTCGTTGAAAGGGGATGCGACAACAAAAGAACAATGAAATCACTTAAAAAGGGCATTAAGGTTTTGTTTACTTGGAAGTTTATTTTTGGGATGGTTTGCATTAGTTTGGGTTAGAGAGAGATTTATTTTACGTTATGATGTGAAATAAAATTATTTTAATTATTAAAAATTATGTAAATAAAATAAAATAAAATTGATACTTTTATTGAAAGATAGTGTGGATTTGAAATAAAGTTAATTTTTAAAATTGAAATTTATGTAAGTTGTGAAGTAAAGTTGATTTGTAAATGTTTGATATGATGTAAAATTAAGATATAAAATATTAGAAGTGTTTTTGAGAGGATCTGGGGACATTTTGGGCCCCAACCAAAAAAAGGCTAAGAGATACCAAGAATTGAAAAAGCAATAGTGGATGGGGGTAAAATATGACATTGCAAATCCCAAATACTCCAAGTACATCAAATAACCTAAAATCTAATAATACCACATACTATAATGGTAGTTTTCATTTGACCAATTTCAAGTTCTAGGCTTTGTTTGATTGAAGTAAAAAATAATAATTTGAAAAAATTTTGTGAAAACTTTTGAAAATGTGTATGATATGAAATAGAGTGAGTTAGTTATATTAAAAATTATGTTGAATAAATAAAGTAATTGTTTAATGTTAAAATTTGTGTAGGATGAGAAGTAAAATATTATTTTAGTTTTTAAAAAATAAAATAGTATTTATTTGGAGGAAAGTTTAGCGATGGCTAAAATTTCCCTCAACCAAATGGAACCTCATAGGTGTATATCAACTATAGATCATTGAAGAATAAGCCCTTCCTTTATTATGAAGCCATTAAGAGTATCAAAGGGGTCACGCTTGGAGACATGGATTGTGCAATTGTCTTACAGAATCCGCAATTTGGATGAATGTTTGTGTTTGCTGACTGCCCAAACCCGTCATTTGCTTGTTTTGCGTCCTCTTATGGTGTGCGCTATTTTTTTTTTGTATAGTATATGATGTTTATCTTTATGAAGTTAGAGAACGTTAACCAAGCCTAAGCTCGGTATAATCTAATCCCTCTAACTTGTACAAAAACTTTTAAACATAAAAAAAATCCTATTGTGTCACTAGGACTAGAGATGTAAATATAACTGTAAGCTCGAAGCTCGAAGCTAGAAGCTAGCTCAATTTGGGGTCGACTCAAATGCATTCATGTCGAGCTTCGAGTCACAACTTGAGCTCGAGTTTGATTTTAAGTTGAGTTCAAGCCAAAGTTGGCTCAAAACAAATTATTAAATAAATATTTTAATATATACTCATATATGCATATAAATTATGTAATTTTATACAATGTATATTATCTGTTTAATAAAAATAAACAAATAAATTCGATTCGAACCAACTTGAGCTCGAACAATTTCGAGTCGAGCTAATTTTGAGTTTGAGTTGAGTTTGAGCTAAGATGGACTTGATAATTTCGAGTTCGAGCTTGCACCAGCTTGCTCGCTTTACTCGTTTACAACCCTAAATAGGACCAAATCTATACTTTATGTTCCTTGCAACCACTATCACATGCACATTCAGCATGAATAATTAATTTCACTTAAATTACACATGAAAAATTATAAATTGTAGTGAACCAACTTTTTCATTAGTTGCAAAATAGTTATTCATCAAACCACATTGTTTCTAGATTATTATGCAACGAGAAGAGACTATATATACAACAACCACTGCTGGCTATTGGGGTGAAGATCAGCAAAAAGATAAGCACCTCATCCTGCCTAAAAGGTGGGATTTCCTCGCTCTGAATGGCTTAATTAACTATTTCAGAACTGTATAATCAGCTACTCCAACTAGTTTATCTATTTGTCTCCCAATTCGATTTGCCACTTAATCGTGACTACTTCTATTCAGGAGGTCTTTGGATTACTTCATCCTCCTCCAACCAACCAGATATCAATTTAATCTTGATAAACCCTTCAAAGTTCCCAAATCTGTAGAATTGGCAATATTTAAATAAACTTACTGTTGAAAAACGAAGAACATGACAACATAGCCGCCTATGGTTGGCCTAAAATCAACAAACTACCATCAAAACAGCAAACTTCCTCCTCAAACCACATGACATGTACTACAGAGTTGGCATCAAACCAATCTAAATAAAAGTAGAATTTCAGAAAGAAACAGCCTAGATCCAATCCAGCATCCAAAACACAGTTTGACAACCCATCCGACAGCTAATTTCACAAAGGAAACTATTTTCACATAAAGAAAATTATTTTCACCTGATTCCAGATCCCGTAGCGAAGATGAGCACGGTCCGCGCGGAATCGGGCGGGCAGATCCGATTGATCTCAAAGCCCCGTCCCATGACGCCGGTGACTTCAACGAAATCCCCGCTCTTGAGGCAGCAGACAAGCTCGGCAGTAGATCCCGAAACCCTCTTAACAAGGAACTCGAATTCGCCGCGCGAAACAGCTAATGACGGCGGAGAAGCGATGGCGAGGAAGGTGGGCTTCGCGTCAGCGGCGTTGGGGACGCGGAGCTGGAGGTACTGGCCGGGGGCGGTGTAAGCGGAGGCGAGGTCAGGCGAATCGGAGACGTCGACGGAGACGTGGAAGAGGGAGAAGTCGGCAGAGGCTGGGGAGACCTGGGATAGCGGTGCCTGGGTCCAGGTGGCTGAGTCCTGCCGGACGGCTGCGGCTGCGGCGACGGCGAGGGAGGAGAGGCGGTGGCGGAAGCGGAGGACCCGAGTCATGGGCAAAGGAAAGAGCGAACAGCAAGGCGGCGATGAGGCATGGAGGATGGGTGAGAGAGGAGAGAGATTGAGCGAAGCCATCGGCCCTTTTGTAAGGTTGGGAAGGAAGCGACAGTATCGGTCGTCGCCGCCGCCGAGGGCAGTGGGCGAGGTGGAGAACAGGAAGGGTACGCAAACAAAAATGACATTTTTTTTTTTCTTTTTAATTTAAACTACGAAATTTGTTTCCTTTTTTATGGTATAGAATATAGTTTTGATGCCTCAGAGGATAACTGAATTATGTGGCTCTTCTGTTGAGGCTTTTTTTGTACATTTTTATTGTTTGGTAATATATGATTAAATTTGTGAATCTAATCTAATTCGACTTGAAAATCCGTTAAAGTTAACATTTATTAAATATGTAGGTCATATTCGAGTTGAACGTAATCAAGTTGTGCCTATTCACATAGAAGAGAATTTTGTCTTATAAACAAGGTGAAATGATAATTCGACTCTAAACATTATGACTTGAGAAATCATGAAAATAATCGAGTCAATTTTGACATTCTTATTATTCAAATTGTGTTCTATATGCATTAATTTGGTTGAATTTGGGCGGATTTGATTCAATTTCTGGCTAAATCCCAATCAATTTATCCAATGACACGTAGAATGCCTTATTTGCATATAGGATACTTGGTCATCAATAGGGGGGGGGGCTTAATTTGGGGGGGCTTTCTCAGTAATATGATTTAAGGTCCTCATCTCCAACACAGGCAGAAGTGGATAAAATTATATGACAATAACATAATTAGAAGATCAAATTATAATTTCTAATCAAATTATTATGTTTTCATATTCAATACTATAATTTACAGAATCTATATGTCAATCACCTCACAACAGTTCAAACATTAAAAAAAAAAAAAAAAAAAAATCCTTGCTGGCAATTATATTGTTGTAAAATTTGACTGCTCCTAGTGATTTCAGCCAGTAATCAACAAGTGTTAAACTCTATACCATCTTTCCAGCATAATTAAGAACACCATTGTAGTTTATAATAAAAGATTGGGTCGCTTGAAACGAGGTTGAAATCCACATGAAGCATGAAGATCAAATAAATGTCAGCAATCTCTTCTTATTGCTGTTTTTTCTGAAAACCTACAGAAATCTGCTAGCATGACATAAAACTCAAAAGACTTTCAACAGCATTAACACCAAAAATAATAATGTACTCTGAATGAAGGATGGACGAATAAGCAAAGAAGCATCCTCCTAGTTATTATAGAAGATGGATGGAAGGGCTGTTCTTATGCAGCAGACTCCTTCGCAATCTTCTCGGCTTTGGCTATAACCTCCTCTATGCCACCGACCATGTAAAATGACTGCTCTGGTAGGTCGTCGTACTTGCCATCAAGGACACCCTGCAAACCAACAGGTGAAGGATATTCATGAAATGAAATCATCCATCAAATCTTACACAATTCATATGTATATTATATAGATTCACAAGGTTATATAGAGCAGACAAGATGCTTCAGACTAACTACAGGGATTTGCTGATGGTTTGATAATCTCTTGTTACGCAAACTTAGTGTAAGGGCTTAATTGAGAAATCCATTTAAACGAGACTTGTTTCAGGCGTGTTTGGCACAGGGCAGAAGAGTTACTGGGCTGCGAGGAAGCCACTAAGCTATCAGATGAAGCCACTAAGCTATCAGATGAAGCCTTATTATCAAGGTGAAATACAGAAAATATCCACTTCACCCTGTTCACGAACAAATAGATTTGGGTATGAAGGGAAGTGCAGGAGGAACAGGTTCGGTGAGAAAAACAAGCAGCAGTTAGGTTCAGGGTTCACTTCAATTTGATGGATAAAAGGAGTTGTTACTGTTAAGTTTGTTTTGGTTTAATGTTGAAAGACTACAGTTTGGCTCATGCGAAATCAGGGGAATGATACATTTTGGAAACGCTTATACTCGAGTACAGATTTTTGTACAAAGTCCAATTCTCTCAATAAGAGCCCTAGACGTTGGGTAACGGCTCTAGTGAATCAATAAACCAGATTCTGCAGCATTAGAAATAATAGTTTTTATTCCTATGTCCTGAATGGTTGTGCTATCCAATCGCCAAGTACAAAATATAAATTAAAAAAAAGGAGAACATTAGAGAGAAAATCTACATAAGCAATTAAGCATTAGAATAAAAATGAGCATACAAGCTCTTCCACTGGTAACTACATTGATTCTCAAGTAAAAAGGATTGCCAAAAGCAAAAATACAGAGCATATTAGAGATGCAGCTTGAAGTACTGAACAAGCAACAAAATAGCATCACTAGACGCAAATACTATTGAGTTAAATCAAAGTTCAACTAATGTACACAACCAACAAACTTTGTTTTTTTTGAGATAGCACACAGCCAACAAACAGAACATAAAGCCTATGTACAAATGAAAGGCTGGTGAAATAAGTAGTGAATAAAAAGAGGTGACGAGGAAAAAATAAAGTACACAATTTCCGAAAAATACCTACTCAAGTAGAAGAAAGTAAATGTTTGTTCGCACAAGAAAGTAAATGTTCACTGGCACCTTAACTAACATTATGAGAATGGCAGAAAACTATGAGACTCGCAAAAAGGAGCCAGAAATATTTTCAATTCAGAAACTACTAAACAAACTAGAAATTATTGAGTTCCGACAAAGCAACATGTCAGATTGAGATGCGTGCAAGGCACACATGTGACAGGAAAGCAAAACAGCATGTCAGTGTCCCATTTTTCTAAGTAGATGCATTGTTAAAACATGTAGGGGAAATTTTAAACTATATCGAGATATTTTTATGCTGCATAGGGTCATTTCTTTACTAATTAGGGGCATTTCTGTTGGGGACATCAAAATGATGAATGATCCAAATTAGTTCATGATCTAAGATGTTATGGATGGATAGAGATTAATGCAGATTATCTATATTTTATTTTATTTTATTTTTTAGAGAGTGCCAAAATTTATTTATTTTATTTTTAAATTGTGGGTTTGATTAGTCTAACATGCTAATCTTTATTTTTAGAATGGAATTAACACCTCTCCATATATAGAATGGAACATTTTAGAGGCCTTTTATTACTAAAATTTACTTTGTGAGCAACTGACTTTGGAGCAGGTTAGTTCAGGGATTCCATAAGGGATCGATATCCGGAAAATCTCAAAAAAGAATGGTAGGGAAAACTTAGGTGAGGATCCTTGAAACTCTAGTTATTCTTATTCTCTAAATCTACCTCCCCTTTCCTCCCATCTCCAAACCCTAGCACCCTCTGCAGTTGACTTCCGCATCAATTTTAGTATTAGAGCACTATGTGTCCCGCAATAGTTATGGTATCAAAGCAATTCATCTTGCATTAATTTCACTACTATAATAGATGTTCTTATGCTATGTAGAGGTATTTTCTTGCTACATCAAAGCTGAAATATGCTATATGAGAATTAAAAGATGCCCCCACGTAATGAAAAAAATGAACCTAAATAGCATAAAAATGCCCTATGTAGCAATGAAATAACCTTACATAGCAAGAACATAATCCTACATGGCAGTGAACTACTGTTATGTAACGTATTCAGACCCTAATTTAAAGCACATATATTACAAATAAAAGTTTTTCTATTTTTTTATCATATATTCATAACCTCTTCGATTGTGTACCAAAAATTATTATACAATAATGAAACTTGATGACTAATATTTAGCCATTTACGTGTATACTTCATTATACAATATAGCACAATGGATAATAAGGGCTTCCCAATACCCCAAAAGCACAAATGTGAACCAACCTCGAGATTGAAAGAATCTTCAAAATTCAGGCCTTGTTTGGTTGGGGATAAAACAATCTCTCTCAAAAACATTTTTATTAATATTTTATATTTATTTTACATCATACATAAATTTAAATATTAAAAATCAATTTTATTTTACATCTACACAAATCTCAACTTTAAAAATTAACTTTATTTCACATCCACACAAAATTCAATAAAAAATCAATTTTATTTTACATTCAATACAATACTCAACAATAAAATGGGTGACAATGAGCATAAAGAGTGAATGATGTATATTCATCACAATGTGACAGTCCCAGTATTTAAAATGGGTGACAATGAGCATCTTGTGCAAAATTCACAAAATAGCATTGTACATTGCCACAGGGAAGCGAGCACAGCTTCCCTACCAATACTAGACTAGTAAAGACAACCATTTTTTAGCCATATTTGCGGCCTTTCATTATATATAGATATAGCCAATTGTATCTGCACCTATCATCCCAAGTATTAGCCAACAGTTGAACAAGACTCGCAACATTGTGTCATCGACAAAAAATAAAACAACAAAAATGTACTTGCAAACAACAAAGATTTAACATTACATTACGTAGCATCACCTTTGAAGCCACAACCAGTGAATATGCTTCACACCATAGAAATAAGAAAAATAAACAATTGAACAGTATTCCTCACCTGAAAGCTGTTAATACACTCTTTCAAGTCCACATATTTTCCAGGTGCACCAGTGAAAACTTCAGCAACATGGAAAGGTTGGCTCAAAAATCTTTGGATCTTACGAGCACGAGCAACAGTAAGCTTGTCATCTTCACTGAGCTCATCCATTCCTAAAATTGCAATGATATCTTGAAGATTCTTGTAGTTCTGAAGAACTTTCTGCACACCACGAGCAGTGTTGTAGTGATCTTCTCCCAATACATGAGGAGAAAGCATTCTCGAAGTGGAGTCAAGAGGATCCACAGCAGGATAGATACCAAGTTCAGAAATCTATTATGAAGAGATTAATATGTTTGCAATAGTTAGCAGTGAAATATAAACAAGTATTCCTGTGAAGGTAAGGGGAAAAGAAAACCTGTCTGGACAACACAGTGGTGGCATCAAGATGAGCAAATGTCGTGGCAGGAGCTGGATCTGTCAGATCATCAGCAGGCACATAAATAGCTTGGACGGAGGTAATAGAGCCCTTCTTTGTTGTTGTAATACGTTCTTGAAGACCACCAAGATCAGTGGCTAAAGTTGGCTGGTAGCCGACAGCAGAAGGAATACGACCAAGCAAAGCAGACACCTCAGAGTTAGCCTGAAAAATGCAAGTGAATAATTCAATTACACGAGCATAAAACAAAGAGCTAAAGATGGAATTCATTTCAGGTTTTCTCGGTATACCTGGGTGAAGCGGAAAATATTATCAATAAAAAGCAGCACATCCTGCCCTTCAGCATCACGGAAGTACTCAGCAACAGTAAGACCAGTCAGGCCAACACGAGCACGTGCACCAGGAGGCTCATTCATTTGCCCATAAACAAGAGCACATTTGCTCTCATCCTAGAAAATTCAAAACTATGAATTCCAAAAATATAAAAAAAACTCATAAATAATAAAGTTATTGCAAGAAACAGTCTGCTAAAATGCTCACCTGTTTATCTCCTAGCTTAATCACACCACTCTCAATCATTTCCCTGTACAAGTCATTGCCCTCACGAGTACGTTCCCCAACACCAGCAAAAACCGAGAAACCACCTGAAAAGCAAAATATTAATCATGCAATAAACAAACACAACTAAAGAAAATTAAACAAAAATTTAAAAAGAACACAGCCCCAGCAAACCATGAGCTTTCGCAACATTATTAATCAGTTCCATGATAAGTACAGTTTTCCCGACACCAGCACCACCAAACAATCCAATCTTGCCACCCCTCTGGTACGGTGCAAGAAGATCCACAACCTACAACAAATAAAATATAATTAGAGTAGTTAACTACACGGGAAAGAGTGGAAGACCCATAAGCAAGTATCAATAGCAGTAAGTTGCAACGAGTTGAATTATATTAGGGGGAAAGAATGATTTCCTATTAGTTTAACCCCCAAAATTAAATATTTGCATGTCTCACCCTATACTTTAAATGTATAATTACAAACTACACCCCCTTCATTAAGTTGAGGAAAATCTAGCTCTTCATCTTGTTTAAAGAAAAGATCTAGCTACTCATCAATATGAAGGGTACAATTTGTAAATATACATTCAAAATATGGGATGATATATATAAATATGTAACTTTGAAAATTAAAAGAGTAAAAAAGTCTTCTTTAGGTGACATATATAATTCTCCAATTATATTATTCAGACTAACAGTTGCATGTTGCAACTTTAACAAGAAAACTAATTCATGAGCTAAATTGGATGAAAGATGAAATCCTTGCAGTACCTTAATACCAGTAACAAGAATTTGTTGCTCTGTTGCCTGTTCAACAAAGGCAGGTGCTTCGCGATGGATAGGAAGGAAGTGATTGGTCTCTACAAAGAGATAAAAGAATTAAGGATGTAGAAATGATGCAAATTATGAATAGTTAAGTTTTTCAGCTATTCTTATTCAATAGTAAAAATGAAATTACAAATCTCAATTACTTCAAGTTCTAGCCCTCAAACTTACTTATATCTCCCCTCTCATCAATAGGTTCTCCAATGACATTCATGATGCGGCCAAGAGTAGCCCTACCCACAGGAACCTATAACAATAGTTGGCAACTAGCTGATTAGAGATTCGAAAAATACACCAGTGGTCATATAGAAGATAATATAATTTGCAGATCAAGAAGACACAAAAGATCATAGGAAATCTTAATTAGCGTTCAATTGGCTTCCATTCCACGTGTCATAAGCTATTATATGAACAAAATGGAGGTTAAAAGCATAAAATTCCTATCAGCATCACAATAACTCAGCAGATGAAGAAGAAGCTCTAATATACCCAAGGGGCCATGAAACCAAGCCAAGAAATTCTCAGAAGAACTCCCACTAAAAGATTGACAAAGCTGCAAGGAAACCTCAAAGCCAAAAAACTAAATGCCTAATTTAGCCCAAACCGAAGACAGACCAGCAAAACAACATAAGCTTCAATGTGCAGTAGATCATTCTTGTAAACAGTTGTCATGTGGGAGAAGCAAACAATCACAGCAGTGAGGTTAGAAATATGAACATGATGATCTTGCAGATAAACTGACTATTGAGCTAAGCTTCACCCATCAGCATCATGATCGCAATTTATCTAACATAATGAGAGAACCGCATACAAATCAAAATCAATACAGGAAAAAATAAAGTAAAAAATATACATCAGAAACAGAATCTGGAACACATGAATAAGTAGGACCTCGAGACGGTCAGGAATCCATACCGTGATTGGAGAGCCAGTGTTCAACACCCTCTGCCCACGAACGAGACCCTCTGTCCCGTCCATGGCAATTGTCCTCACCATGTTCTCACCCAAGTGCTGGGCGACCTCCAGCACAAGGCGGATCGGATTATCAAGCACTTCAAGAGCCGTCAAGATCGGCGGCAACCCCTCATCAAATCGAACGTCGACCACAGCTCCGATCACCTGGCATACGCGGCCCACGGCACCGGCACCAGTGAACTCGTCCGTCACCTTACCGATGGGACCACCGGGATTCTTGGTCGTTGCCGGAGGAGGAGGCGCCGCGGCAGCCGCAGCAGTAGCATATTCGACGGCGCGAAAGAGAAGAAAGCCAGCGGGCGAAGGGCGGGAGAATGGGGAAGGAGAGGAGGATCTGGGGGTGCACAAGGATGGCTTAGTAGCGGAGTAGCGGCGGGCACAGGAGCGGAGGGAGGCGAGAATCCGGCGGGTTGCCATGGCGTCTGCAATCGATGCCGGGTGGAGTGATAACACTAGCTAGGGTTTGGGTATTTGAGAGTTTGCAGATCTGCCGGATGAGCCGAAGGGCTCGGCCTCAAGATTCGTGCATACACGCAGTAGCGGACAGAGTCAGACTGGTAAATTGCAATTTGGTACTCTAAACTAGGTGTCATTTCTTATATAACTTTGCCTTTATAATAATTTTTAAAAATTGAATAAATATTTTTTTTTAAATTACATCCTGGTCCCTGATATGGCCCTGTTGCAAGTCAATGTGATTTTTTTGATAGAAAAATGTAATTTTTTATTAGACAAGTAAATGAAATTCAATTTATCTTAAAAAGAAAAAAAATGATGACCATTACGAAATAATTTGAGTATGAGAGAGAATTATTATGAGATGAGAAAAAAATTGATTCCTTTAATGATTTTATGTGTTTTAGTTCATAATTAATTACGACAAGAGCAAATAATTTTATTAATAGGTTATTTTTTTTATAAGTATCTATAAAAAATCTCTTTAAAAACTATTATTGTATCAGCAAAATTTAATAAAGATAATTAATGTTTAAATAGTATGGGCTCTCCTAGTTAAGTAGATAAAATACTTATTAGTATTTAAAGATTTTTGTTTTGAACTACATTACTATAATATTAAATTTTAAATGAGTTGGGAGAAATTGCAATATTTTTAATTTTTTTTAAACTTTAAAAAAAAATTAAACAGTAAAAAAAGAAATTTGGAGGTTTGAAGATAAATTGCAGGATTGTGGATTAATGGATATAAATGAAACTCGCACAAAACATGTTGGACCTATGTATAATTTAAGAAATTAGTATCCATACTGTATTTCTCAATTTCAGAAATCAGAATGCAATTATTTCATTTCAATAATTAATGTGTGGGAAAAAATAATAATAATAATAATTAATGTGAGGGAAGGCACCTGAGCGGACGTCAGAGCCGTGCTCTGATGAACTGGAGTTTACCAAGGATTTGAAATCCGGTTTGACGGAAGCTTTGGGATGAATATGGGCCTAGAGCCCAATGGGCTTGAAGCGTGGGCTTTTTAATTGCCTGATGAACAAGGCTTTTATAAAAAGTAGTTTAATTTTGTTTGTGTGGATATCGATTCCACAATGTTTATATCACAACTAAAATTTAAATAAAATCCCAAAACTGCAATTTGAGAATATTTGTGAATCACTTGAAATCAACAGTGTTTTTTTTTTAATGGAAAAAATCAACATTTTTAATCCTCAAAAATTAACCAAGATTATGATATAATTATGTTTGACAATTTGGCCCAAAGACTAAAATCACTTAATGTTTGAATCGAATTCGAGTTGAGTTTGTTAAGCTAAGTGACAGGTTATATTTTTATTTTTATATTTTTATCGAGATGAACAAAAATGTTATGAACACTTTTTTAATACTTAAAAATATTTATTTAATAAGTGAGATAGAATTAAGGCAAATTTTAAAAGCAAATATGAAAAAAAAACTTAGTTTCGACAACTTCATATTAATTTTAATAGTATAGTAAGAGATTATTTTTGTACTTTATTTTGTTTATTTCGACTTTTTTAGATTATATTTAAGTTTATACTCCTTTGGAATACTCATCTCTATTCCTCCCTCATATTTGGGAGATGCTTTACTATGATGATTTATGGCATGATATCAAACTGAGATCAAACTAAATCCTAGTTAAGTTGCTGTTCTTCATGAAGATATTTTTATATAATCATGAAGAACACATTAACATGCATGAGATGATGATGATTTAAAGGAGCATTAGATCAAAGGCATAACAAGGAAATGATGGAAAATATTTTTTTCTTGAACTGTTTGTGATATAGAGGTTATCAATAGAATAGTGGAAATCCCTGCATAGAGATCATTCAAAATAAACAAAAATACGTGTTGGATGAGAACCAATATTGTTTTGGATAATGTTCAGTTCTTTAAAAGATTCAAGTCATGTGTATTTACAAATCATATATAAGATGCAATACATCATTATTTGGTTCTAAGTAAAAAAAAAAAGCAGATATAATATCGTTACGCAATCGATATGATCAATGTCGGTTGGATCTAGGCTCTCATCTTTCATCTAACGCGTGTAGGACTGAGCATACGCGGCTATCTCAAGTCTATACTTGCCTGATGAAGATGAGGATATGGCCGGAGAAAGACAAGGCCAAGGTGAGGGGCCATCTTGTATTGTTCTGCCCCAAAGGCTTGCCCACACAAGGTCTCCAATGCACAACTCACGCTTATCTGAGAGGATCAAAGAGCAAGAACAAGAGATTAATGATCATCATCATTCTACAAGTTTGGGTTAGTTAATTTGATCCATTTTGGCCTGAGGCAAATTGGCTCTCATTCGAGTTTAACTTGCCTTGAGTCAATTTCAAGCTATTTTGCTAGCCAGACGCATGATATTCCCAAATTCTAACTTGTCCAACTCAATAACTATACCATTAATTTACTTATTCAAAAAATATAATAATAACTATATATATTATTCTTTTTAAAATTATATTCATACATATTACATGTTTATTTATTGAGTCTACTTGATTTTAAATAATTTACTTCTACCTGATCAACTCTAACCCACTAATCAAAAAACATCTGAATTGTATATATGCAGTACGAATGATCACGAATCAAGACATATAAAATTTATGATGCGTTTAAAAATAGTAGAATTAAAGGTATATGAGCACAGCGAAGCCAATGACATTAACGTAGGAAATGGCCAAGGAAGCTCCGGCGAGTTTGTCATTGTTCAAATGCCCGACAAATACGACCGACAACACTTGGAGGATGAACATAAGAAGTTTCGAGTCCGCTCGCTCTCTCTCTCTCTCTTGCTCTCTCTCTCCCCTCTTCTCTTCTCTTCCTCAATCTCAACACTCCTTCAATGGCTACTCCCTGCCTCTAGGCCCTCTACTTCATCTGAGCTTAAGTAGAAACTTTGGCTATTAATTAATTAATTGATTTTTGTATGAAGTAGATATGGTCAGCTAAGAACATGACAATTATTAATGTAAGAAATTTAATGGAATAATTAAATTCTGTCCATAAAGATATATATATATTTATATTTACAATATTATGGTTGACAATGATGTCAGTTAAGCAGGATAATAATAAGAGTAAATTACATTTAAATTTTTGAATTTAAACCATAATAATATACAAATTTATAATTTTAAAAATTTAATATCTAAATAGATATCTGAATTTTAATATAATTATAAATATTTTTTTTTATTTTTTATTATTAAAATTTTATAAAATTCTCAAATTATCTGACTTCTTGCACTCTCCACCTATGCAAGGGGGGTGGGGGCCACCAGCACCCCCTCTCTCTACCTCTTTCTCGTTAGGGCTAATAAAAAATAATTTAAAAGTAAAAATTTGAAATAATAAATAAATTATTTTAATTATTCTACAAAAATTTTAATATAAAAAATAATATTTTACTTCACATACTCAATAATTTTTAATAAAAAAATAAATTTTATTTCACATCTTAGATCAAAATACTCGAATTGAATATTTTGGTCTAGAATGTGAAATAAAGTTGATATTTTTATTTTAAATTGTTGAGTATGTAAAGTAAAATAATATTTTTTATATTTGAATTTGTATAGAATGATTTAAAAAATTTATTTATTATTATTATAGTTGTTTTTTAAATTAGTATCATTTTGGTCATGTTTTGGTCCTTGCGCCAAACATGATAGGTAGATTTCTAATTCTAGGTAGGTTTACAAAAATCAAATATGCCATCTTTATATAAGGTCCCTCTCGTACTAAGTTTTTAATTTCATGTGGGTTTTTTTAACAGATTTCATCAAATTTAATTATTAAATTACTATTTAAAAAAATAAAAAATATGCATTTAAGCATTAAAAATTATCATTATAAGCTTTAGGGCAAATTTCACTCAGGTCCCTGAGTTTAAGGGTTAATATCAGACAGGTCCACGTTTTTAAAATCCTATCATTCGGGTCCCTAGGTTTTCAAAAAATACCATCTGGGTCCTTTTTTATTTTTTTATTAATAAAAAATATATAAAATTACCATTATACCTTTACCCTCCCTCTCTCCACCAGATCCGGCAGCCGGTGCTCCGGCGGCCTCGCGCGGCCGCACGACACCGCCGGCGGCCACGCTGCGCGCCCAGGAGCGCCGCGCGGCCGCACGAATGCAACGGCCGCCCGTGGGCCGCCTGGCGCGCCGAGGCAACTGCGTCGCGCGGCCGCGCCGGCCGCGTGACGCGCCGAGGCCGCAGCATTCGCCCGGCGCGCCACGGCCGCGCGAATGCCGCTGCATCTCGCGGCCCGCGGCGCCGCCACGGCCCACGCGAGGCCGCAGCATGCGCGGCCCGCGGCGCGCCACGGCCACGCGAGGGCCGCAGCATCGCGCGGGCCCGCGGCGCGCCACGGCCACGCGGACGCCGCAACATCGCGCGCGCGCGCGACGCAAACAGCAAGGCCTCGCGAGGCCGTGGCGCGCCGCGCGTGGCCGCGCAAGCAGCGCGGCGGCCGCCCGACGCAGCGGCCACGGGCGGCCGGTGTCGCGCCGCGGGGGTTGCGTCGGTGCGCCGCGCGCGCGCTCCCGAGAGGCGCAGCGTGGCCGCCGGTTGCGTCGTGCGGCCGCGCGGCCGCTCCCGAGAGGCGCAGCGTGGCCGCCGGCGGGTGTCGTGCGGCCGCGCGAGGCCGCCGGAGGCGGCGCGTGACGCGCGGCTGCCGGATCGGGTGGAGAGAGGGAGGGTAAGGGTTATAATTGGTAATTTTGTAATTATTTTTTAATAATAAAAAAATAAAAAAGGACCCAGATGATATTTTTTGAAAACTTAGGGACCCGAATGATAGGATTTTAAAAACGTGGACCTATCTGATATTAACCCTTAAACTCAGGGACCTATGTGAAATTTGCCCTAAGCTTTATTATTATTATCTAAGAAAAAAGATATTACAATAGCAATTAGAAATGCTGCAATAAGAAGAAAAGTTGATGTTATAATAGTAATTAGAAATACTTAAATTTATATTTTAAAATTTTAAAAATAGTAATTTAATAGCTAAATTTAGCAAAATTTTGCATAAAATAAGACCCACGTGAAAAAAAAAATTATATTATTTGATAATTTTCTTTGTGGTTTAAAATCAACTTACACCCAATAACGTGTGTTGATCTTTTCATTAAAAATAAATAATACATAATATGTGCTTATCTTATGGAACATACATTTTTTTTTAATGGGTATATGCATGAAACATATAATTTAAAGCATTATAATTCATCATGTACATCAATTACAATATTTTATGCATTACATAATGTATGAAAAGATTAACACATATATAATTCATGCAAAATTAATTTATGTCACCATTCGTGAAATGTTTGATTTTCGTGTAATATATTTTTATTTATCTAATTTCGAGCTCATTTGATCTCGACTTAAGATTTAATTAAAGATTTTTTATTCTCCATTTGTGCTAGGCTTGACTTATTTATTATTAATTTAAGTTCGATCTAAACTAAAGTTAATCTTACTTTAATTAATTCTTGATCTTTCAATCAAAATCTTAAATTTAAGTGCCTTATTTAGTTATTTATTCAATCAAATTAAATCATACAATCCATCTTGATCTAATGGTTAGAAATAAAAGAAAAAAATAAATTCACAATTAGTATGGTTTAAATAAAAATATGAAAAAAAATTAACATAGTCATTCATTAATTATTACGAAAAAATTAATATAATAAAGCAAATTATATATATATATATATATTTATAAATAATTTCTTTTATTTTTTAATCTATCTAATTTCAAGTCAACTCGACTTGATCTCATAGACTCATATCAGTTCAACATTGGATTGGTAAATGTTTCAATCATAAAAATAGCTTATTGCTCGGCTCACTTAAATCAAATTAATTTTGATTTAATTCAAAATTTGATTCAATTTTTTATCGATCTTCAAAATTTGACGTATTTATTTGACTAAAATGACTATTTTATTCCATTATTATTCTTTATATAATAAGTATTTTCATATTTAATTTAGTGAAATGATTATTCTATAAAAAATTTTATTCTAAATTTTATAAAGTAGTAATTTTTTTCACCAACACAAGAAGGAATAATAATTTTTTGACTATTTTTTGGGGCTAAAATATGGTGTTGAATGCTGATCTGCAAAGAGAAAACATACAAATAAAATAATTACAATTGCCTGCATTCTCTTCTGTCATTTGAGTTGATTCATTTATGATTCGTACTCATATAAACTTAACTCATTCTCAATTAAATCAGATTAGATTCACAGGCACGTCTACACCTGCTCTGCACTGTTTTCTTTTTAATTTTCCCTCATACCGAAACGGAGCCGCTTTTATTTTATCGGCCAAACTTTTATCTTTTTTCTCAAAAAAATTATCAGGTTCAACCGATTGAATTAATCAGCCGCCCAAAGAGGGACGCCACATCAACAGTGGGCTCCACCCTATATTGACATGGCAACTCCATGTATACGGAAATTATATGGTCCATGACCATGTAATATTTCATAGTCTATTTTTGTACCAAGAGACGAAAATGCAAACATTGAGTTGAATGTTTGAATATTTAAAGGTTCAGGTGTATTCTGTAATATTATTTTGTTTGAATTAATTTTCTGTATTTTTTTTTTTGCATTCATCTCATAATTATTTTCTTGTAAGTTATTGTGTAATTAAGCAAAATTATAGTTCAAGAAGTACCTTTGAGTATTAGTGTATATCTTAAGATGCTAATAATTTTTTTTACTAATAATCTTAGTATTAACTTAATCTACATGCAAAGTTGTATTGATATAATATTCTAGAAAATTACGAGCCGTAAAATAAAGAACTTAACAGCTGTATGATAGACTTACTATTCTTTTTGTGTTTTGCTTTTCCTTAATATGTTTCAGAAATTTAATTGTTCTTATTTGAAGTGTGTTATATAAAATTAAATGTATTCTTAATATATATATTTTGTATTTTGGATAGCTATTAATTCATGTATATCTTATTTTTTTGACATCTGTCTTTTTTAAATGAATTATTTAATTTTAAATAAACAACACATATTTATTCTATATAAATATTCAGACACTGTAAATTATAAAAATGACAGAAAAAATGAATTATTGACATCTATTTTTCTGATGAATTATCTCATTTTTAATAAGTAACTGATATTTATTATACATAAATATTCAGCTGTAAAGTATTAAAGTCCAAAATATGACATATATGAAAATTGTGTTCGAAGAAATAAAGAATATTAAAAATATTAGTTGGGCGGTTGGAGAGAGAGAAAGCTGGGAAAAACAAAAGAGAGGTAGGAGAGACAGAGAGGAAATAAAATTAAAATAATATTAATCATGTATAATATATATTTTGTAATTTATTTTTTGATACCTATTAATTCATACCTGTTTTGTTTTGATATCTGTTTTTTTTTATTAAGCTGGACAATTACTGTAAAGTATGAAAGTGAAAGAAAAAAGCAAATAATGGCAAAATATGAAATGTTAAAAATGATGGAAATTATCTTAGAAAAAATAATGAATATTAGAAGTAATAGATGAGCAATTGGACAGAAAAAGCCAGAAAAAGAAGAGAGAAATAGGTGAGAGAGCTTGTTGAAGAGAGAGAAAGGGGAGATAAAATTTAAAATAATATTAATTATGTTTAATATATTCTTTCTTTTTTTTTTTTTTTGTTAACTCAGATATTTTATTTATGAGAGAGATATATAGAGGAAAGAGGAGTGACACAACTGAAATATTAAATTTCTATTAATTATGTTTAATATATTTTTTGTAATTTTTTTGACAAGTATTAATTGAGATGTTTAATTTATCGGTAGGTGAGAGTGAGAGAGAGAGAGAGGAAAGTGGAAGTGATAATTGAAATATTGAATTTATTAGCATGGCAGAAATGAAAATTCTATTAATTATGTTTAATATATTTTTTGTATTTTTTTTGACAGCTATTAATTCGGTTATTAATTGAGAGGAAAGTGGCAGTGACACAATTGAAATAGTTGTCAAAAAAAATTATACAGAAATGGAAATCCTCTTAATGGAAAAAAAAATACAGTGACAATAACATAATTGAAATAGCTATATTAATTCAAGATCAAAGAGAGAGGAAAGTGGCGGTGATAATTGAAATACAGAAATGGAAATTTTCTTTGTTTACTATCAATACCATCTTTAATATAGATAGATTGTCTCTTTGATTGTAGCTATAAGAGAAGCTCCACTGAAAGGAAGAGCAATCAGCTCCACTGTGGAGATTTATGGAGGGAAGTTTGAGGAAGAAGATAGAGGAAGAAGCTAAGAAGCAAGCTAGGCTTGCCGGTCCCACCATAGTAGCTAACCTTCTCTCCTTCGTCCTGCAGCCTATATCGATTGTTTTCGTCGGCCACCTCAAAGAAAAAGCAGAGCTTTCCGGCGCTGCGGTGGCGCTGACCTTTGCCAATGTCACCGGCTTTTCCGTGCTGGTAGAAAGTCCAATTTGTTTGTTATTTTTTGAATGTTTGAAAATTTAATTAATAAGTGATTAATGCATGCATTCTGAATTAATTAGAAAATAAATGTAATTAATTGATTTAATGGGTAATTATATTGAGCCCCACAAATTTAAAAACATTCTGCAGAGGTCCTTCCGCCTAACATTTAAGTTATATTTTCTATTTAAAAATATTTTTAAATATTTAGATAAATATCCAACTGCTGCCTCTTCCCACTACCATTATTTTTCACTGCACTTTGGTCAAGTAAGTGGGATCTATCATTGCTTTCCCCATTTACCATATTAAAGACCAAACTTGGAAAAAAGAGACTTATTTGTTGGATCGGGTTGGGTTGACCCGATCAGATTCGGGTTGAAGGCCTGACCCGAAATTGAGTTTAGGTTGGGCCCGGGTTAGCCCAAATTGGGTCGGTTGACATTCGGATTTGACCCGAACCAGACCCAATAACCCAACTTAACACCCCTAATGCCTGATAAATACTTCGATTCTCTGAAACTAAAGTGAAACTAAAGCAGATAATATTTATATATTCGAGACACAGAGAGTTACAATTGCACTCGTGCCCCAGGCCCCAACATCAGAAAGAAAATGCAAATTAATCCCAACTTACTAAATTTTACAAGCAAGGCCTCTCAAGTAATATAATCACAAGCAAGTAGGATACCCATGTTAGTTCCCCTCTTTTTTTCAAGGCCCGTTTTTATAAAAATCATCAATATAAATAAAATATTCATAAAATAAATTGTAAATAAATTTTTAACGACATTAATATCTTGGGAATTGTTTGCAATATGCATCCATGAATCCTCCTGAGCTGAGGGCATTTAGTTCATTTATGTTATATAATTTAAATATTATTTTTCATTTAATAATTTTATAATTTAATAAAAGATTATTCAGAGATTATTAAATCAACTAATTATTTTTTTAATAAAATAACATAATATTAAACTACTATTCAATTAATCTCCCTCCAAGTACAATCTATCTGAACTATACATAATATTTTTACAATTACAAAATTAAAAATTATAATTTTTAAATTCTAAAATGAATATTTTCGAAACTTTAAAAAAAAATTAAATTTTGAAATGAAAATGTTGAAATTCAATTTATAACTGAATATAAGGATATTTATCTAAATATTTAAAAATATTTTTAAATAGAAAATATAACTTAAATGTTAGGCAGAAGGACCTCGGCAGAATGTTTTTAAATTTGTGGGGGTCAATATAATTACCCATTAAATCAATTAATTACGTTTATTTTCTAATTAATTCAGAATGCATGCATTAATCACTTACTAATTAAATTTTCAAACATTCAAAAAATAACAAACAAATTAGACTTTCTACCAGTACGGAAAAGCCGGTGACATTCGCAAAAGTCAGCGCCACTACAGCGCCGGAAAGCTCTGCTTTTTCTTTGAGGTGGCCGACGAAAACAATCGATATAGGCTGCAGGATGAAGGAGAGAAGGATAGATACTATGGTGGGACCAGCAAGCCTAGCTTGCTTCTTAGCTTCTTCCTCTATCTTCTTCCTCAAACTTCCCTCCATAAATCTCCACAGTGGAGCTGTTTGCTCTTCCTTTCAGTGGAGCTTCTCTTATAGCTACAATCAAAGAGACAATCTATCTACATTAAAGATGGTATTGATAGTAAACAAAGAAAATTTCCATTTCTGTATTTCAATTATCACCGCCACTTTCCTCTCTTTGATCCTGAAATAATATAGCTATTTCACTTCTGTTACTGTCAATGTATTTTTTGTATTTTATTTTCATTAAGAGAATTTCCATTAAGAGGATTTCCATTAAGAGGATTTCCATTTCTGTAATTTTTTTCACAGCTATTTCAATTGTGTCACTGCAACTTTCCTCTCAATTAATAAATAATTAATACAATTTCCATTTTTGTCATGCTAATAAATTCAATATTTCAATTGTCACTTCCACTTTCCTTTTCTTCTTCTCTCTCACCTACCTACTGATAAATTAAACATCTCAATTATTACCTAAATTAATACCTACAAAAAAAAATACAAAGAATATATTAAACATAATTAATATTACTTTAATTTTTATCTTCCCTTTCACTCTCTCCAACAAGCTCTCTCTCCTAATATAGAGAAAGGGAAGATAATTATTTTTTAAGATATTTTTTCTAAGATAATTTTCATCACTTTTAATATTTCATATTTTACCATTATTTGCTTTCCTCGGTCACTTTCATACTTTACAGCATTTCTCCAGCTTAATAAAAAAAAGCAGATGTCAAAACAAAATAACATGCGTCAAAACAAATAAACTACAAAATATATATTATACATAATTAAAATTATTTTAATTATATTTCCTCTCTGTCTCTCCTACCTCTCTTGTTTTCCCAGCTTTCTCTCTCTCACAATTTTCATATATTACATATTTCGACTTTATCTATTTCCTCTCTTCTATCACTTCAATACTTTACAGCTAAATATTTATTTACAACAAATACCTATTACTTATTAAAAATGGGAGAATTCATCTACAAAAAATGATGTTAATAATTCCTTTCTTCCGACATCTTTATACTTTACAGCTGTTTAAATATTTATATAGAATAAATATGTATTACTTATTTAAAATTAAATATTTCATTTTAAAAAAAGTCAAAAAAATAAGATAAACATAAATTAACAGCTATCCAAAATCCAAAATATATACATTTAGAATACATTTAATTTCATACAACACACTTAAAAAAAAAACAGTTAAATTTCTAAAGCGCATTAAGAAAAAGCAAATCACACAAAAAAAGTTAGTCAATCATACAGCAGTTAAGTTCCATATTTTACGGCTCATAATTTCCTAGAATATTATATCAATAACAGCTTTGCATGTACATTAAGTTAATACTAAAATTATAAATAAAAAAATTATTAGCATCTTAAGATATACACTAATACTCAAAGGTACTTCTTAATCTATAATTTTGCTTAATTACACAATACCTTACAGGAAAATAATTATGAGATGAATGCAAAAAAAAAAAAAAAAAATTATTTCAACCAAAATAATATTACAGAATACAGCTGAACATTTATTTCAAAAAAATAAACAGTCTCTTATTCAAACATTCAAAACTCATTGCTAAATTATTTCAAAAAAACATTCAAACATTCAACAATCTCTTAATACAAAAATAGACTATGAAATATTACATGATCATTGACCATATAATTTTCATATACATAGACAAAATTATCATCAAATTGAATCTTCAATTTCAAAAAATATTTCAAAAAATGGAATGCAACCAAAAAGAATGTCATGTTTATTATAAAAAAAATTAAATCTATGCTTAATAAAAATAATATATATATAAAAAAAATTCATGCAGCAAATGATTTGTATAAATCAAATAACAATATTAAACTTAAACTTAACGAGCCTCGAACAATAAACGACATACAATATACACACAACCATAAGAAAGACAATATTATTGGAGCAAAATCTTTTAATGAAGGCATTCAACATCAAATATTTAAAAAAACATGTGTTGCACATGATTTAATTGAAAATGATAATGAATGGCACCTTGCATTAAATGATGCATCGTTATGGGCAACCGTATCACAACTTCACAATTTGTTTTGTATGATGCTTATGTTCAGTGAAATGTCAAATCCAAAAATATTATGAGAAAATCACTAGCAATCACTTAGTCATGATATGCATAAAATAACAACACTCACCAATTAGTACTAGGATAAATCAAATTTAAAATACAACTTTACTGGATATAGAACTCATCGTCAAAAATAATAGAAAATCATTAACGGATATACCAAACATGCCATTACCACATCAAAACAATCAAATAACAGACAACCACCTTATTATTGAAGAACTAAATTACAAACATCCTAGAATTATCCAATAGTAGTATATTATTATAACCAAATTTAAATTCTGAACAAAAACTAATTTTTAATAACGTATTAAATTCATGCAAAAAAACAAGTGGTGGAACTAATTTTTATAGGAGTGGTACAAAACTTACATTTGAAAATCACTAATAGCTAAATTACGAAATCAGCAAAAAATTGTTATAGCAGTTGCTTCATCTGAAATAGCATTATTGTTATTACCTGGTGGGACTAACTGCTCACTCAAAATTCAAAATTCCTTTAAATATAATTGAAATATCTATTTGCCCAATAAATAAAAAAACTAAATTAGCTTAAAACATCATTAATTATTTGGGATGAAGCACCAACGATAAATCATTTTACTTTTGATGAAGTTGATAGAACATTTCGTGACTTACTAAAACATACTTTACCAACAGTTTGATATAATAATTCCGCAAAATGATGAAAAGTTTGATAAAGAAATCTTATACACAACTGAATTTCTAAATTCTTTAACTTTACCAGATTTTTACCACCACATTCCCTGCAGCTTAAAATTAATATTCCTATTTTGTTATTACGAAATCTTGATCAAAGCAGAGGATTATGTAATGGCACAAAACTTATGTCAAAAACCTTGGTGAAAGAGTAATAGAACCTCAAATTACTAGAGGATCAAATGTTCAAAAAAATGTTATAATTTCTCGAATAAGTATGACTAGCAACAAAAATAATATGCCAATTATTCTCAAGCGCAAACAACTTCCAATACAAATAGCTTATGCCATGACAATAATACGTTGCAATTTCTAGCGTCAATTGCATATAAAAATGTTCTATTATCTAATACACGTAATATTGTATATAAAAATGTAATAAAAGAAGTCCCTGAAAAAAAAATTTAAAAAAATGAAAACAAAGTTGTTGAATCAATACTTTGAATGCAACGGTATGACGATAAAATTTATATATATAACACAATTTTAATTTTTTTTTTAGATGTCAGAAAACAAGAAAAAAAAAACAAAAAGTTGCTGATCAACAAATTAAAGAATCATTCTCAGGTTTGTAATATTGCAAATTTATAATCTTTATATAGGCTTTTAAATACATCATTTCAATAACAAGATTCTTTATATATATTTTTTAATAGATTAACCTAATAATAACAAAATATTCTGCCAATATTTCTTATGTTACATTTCATAAATAACATAATTTTTATTTGCAGAAACTACAGAAGACATTGACAAATCTCCAGAATACAAAGTTAAGAAAAATACTAAGCGAGTATCATAAAAAAAAAAGGTTCAGCAGAATATGAGAAAAAAAATCAAACAATGAACAGCCAGCAATATCAACACTACTACACCAAATTAAAACTTTTCATGAATCTTGCAACATTCAAGTTTCTATCACACAACTATGGTATGGCAAGTTATATTCTCGAAATTCAGAGCCTTCAATGCTTTTTATAGCAAAAGATGATCAGGTATTGTAATCAAAACTTTCTTATAAATAATAATTATTAAACATTATCATCATTACTTTAACATCTTATTTAATATATTAGGAAACTGAAATGTAAGTATTCGTTCCCAGCAATTTATGTGACAAATGGAAAGATATTATCTTTCCAAGCAATACATACAAAATAAAAGACATACATCATGAAATTTCCCATGCACCTCTAAATGTTCTAAGAAGATCAACAAGATTATGCTTCAAAGAGGAGACTTCAGTTCTGAAAATAATAGAGCATGACCTCAACAATAGTTTTATCCGGTCATTTAGCAAACTGAATGAAATTATAGAATTATCCAAGAAACCAGAATATCTCATAGGTAATATTTCTCTTTCTTTTAATAATTATATTAAGTTACTATGTTCTAACAATTTATCTCTTCTCTTATAAGAGTGTTCTCGGATATGTTGTTGATATGGGCCCTCTTACTACAATTCGTACAACAACAGGATTATCTACTTTACTTGAAATTTCGTTAATTGATAATACTTACTACAATCAACCCATGACATTAACAGTTTGGAATGACACTTTTAATAAATATCACAATATATTAACAACAGAATTCGAAGAAGATACAATCTTAATGGCAACTGGATTACGAATCAAAATTTTCAAAGGCAAGTGTAACATCACATTTATTTTTCCTAAAAATATATATATTTATCTAACATTTCATATTTTAACTTATGTCTAACATTTTACATTTTGACATGTAGGGAAACATATTCTTGAGACCACAGCTTTTACTGAATTATCATTTTCAACTTCACCTATTGAAGAAGCAAACAAATTATTGTTATGGTAAGATATATAACGTAACTTTTTATTACTTCATATATAAAATTTACATTTACCATTTATTAAAATGGGCACAAAAATATATTTCCTAAATTATGTACTACAACAAAACAATCACTTCTTCAAAACCAAAAATCAAAAAGGTCACAATCAATGATCTATTGAACCTATCACCAATAAGTGCTCCAGCTGAGGTGATGTCTCACTACAAAATTATCTTTATTTATAAGGTTAAAGTTTTATTTTTCTCTAACATACCATACATTGAAATATCTACATTCAGCCTCAACATTTTAGCATCGATGCAAGAATCATAAGCATATTTACAAATGAACAAGATTGGTATTATTGTTGTTCAATTTGCCGCAAAAAAACAACCGGATCTATTTGTGATAACCCTTCATGTGTTACTGCAAATTCACAGATAACATCCAGGTATGTAAAATATTACCATACAACTTATTTTAATTAATTATAAGAACATAAATATCATGCGAATGTTTTAATTTGTTTCAGGTACAAACTACAAGCAATAATCGAAGATAACACTGATCAAATCAATATTGTTCTATTGGACAAACACGCTGAAACTGTTCTACACCAACCTTTAGAAGTCACCAAGAAGATAATAGAACAGATTCCACTATTTTACACCACAACTATCTATTAAAACATTATTATTCTAAATACAATTTCTTCTTGCAGAGAAATGGTATTCAAATTTTTCAACAATATGTTCAAAATTGCCTTTCCATCCAGTATACTTTCCACATACAAATAACAAAGCTGAACTTCAAATTCATACAATATGGAGGTTATACTGTTATTGGACTTGAAAGGATACTTCGAAACTATAAAGAAAATGCAAATGCAAAAGAAAGTTCTGGGGGAAACAGCAATGAAGAAAATTCAAATGAAAGTAACAGCACAAATCAAGCAGAGCAAGGTGAAAAAAACTAAAAACCAGAAACCAGTATGTTTGCTAAACATCTCGCTATGTAAATAAGAACACATGTTTGTCTTTTGCTTATGTTCATGTTTTGCTTATGCCTATTAGTTTTGCAAAAATAAGTATAAATATCTTGGTATGTAAATAAAAACTTATCTTTGTGTTTTTTCTTATATTCATATTTTGCTTATATCTTTTGTACAAAGAACTGAAATCATAGTAACTGCTGAAAAAAAAAACCATGCTATTTTTCTTATGCATCTTATTTTCTTTCATTATTTTAAAAACAACAATTTCTTCTTCTCTTTTATTTGGAAGTCAAAGAACAATGAACATTTGGACAAAGACTACATACATAAGAAAATAAGAAAAACAGCACATGCATTAAAAAATACAAGAAACAAATATCACATGCAAGATCACAGCTAGAAAATAAAGATCAATAACAAAAAAAAAACTTATATATAACATCAGAGCTAAAACCAATCAGGTCTACTAAATCTTTATCCTTCACATAAGTTGCACTAACCTCAAATAACTAAAGACTACTAGATCTGCTTTATTTACCCTCCAAATTCCCAAAAAAAAACAGAAACATTGAAAAAAAAAATACAAAAAAATCAGATGTACTAAATTTTTACCCCTCACACAACCACCAGCTCCCATTCTCCAAATCCCAGAACTAGAAAAAGAAAAAAAAGAAAAAAAACAGTGAAAAGTTCAACAAAAAAACAAAAAAAACAGTGAAAAGTTCAACAAATAAAAAATAATCGAGACGTATAAAGCAAAGCAAATGGCAACAAGAAAAATAAACATGCATTAAAAAAATACAAGAAACAAATATCACATGCAAGATCACAGCTACAAAAAAAACATCAATAACAAAAAAAAATAACTTATATATAACATCAGAGCTAAAACCAATCAGATCTACAAAAGCTTGATCCCTTCATATAAGTTGCACTAACCTCAAGTAACTAAAGACTACTAGATCTGCTTTATTTACCCTCCAAATTCCCAAAAAAAAACAGAAACACCGAAAAAAATACACAAAAAAATACAAAAAAATCACTTCAATACAAAATCGCAGCTAAAACAAAGCAGATCTACAACCTACATCTCTGATTTCTCCAAACTCCAAAAAAAGTATCATATGCATGAACAAAAAAAATAATACAAAATCGCAGCTAAAACAAAGCAGATCTACAACCTGCATCTCCGATTTCTTTAAACTACAAAAAAACATCACATGCGTGAACAAAAAAATAACAAAACTTTAAAAATCTACATAAAAAATCAGATCTTCTAAATCTTTACCCCTCACACAACCAGCAGCTCCCATTCTCCAAATCCCAGAAGTAGAAAAAGAAAAAAACAAAAAAAACAGTGAAAGGTTCAACAAATAAGTACTTTAATACAAAATCATAGCTAAAACAAAGCAGATCTACAACCTACATGTCCGATCTGTCGACGGACCAAAAAAACATCGCATGCGTGAAGAAAAAAGTAACAAAACTCTAAAAACTACATAAAAAATCAGATCTACAAAATCCAAGAAATAGAAAAAAAAAAAACAAACCAAAACACCATTGCCTTCTGTGCTACTACATCAATGTCAAAAAAAAAAATCGTTGCTTCAGACAAAGCAGATCTACAACCTACATGTCCACACTCCAAGAAAATCACATGTGTAAAGAAACAAACCAGATCTTCGGCTTAAGTTTAAGAACCCCATCGAAGAAGAAGGCGGAGTGAAGTTAAGACGGTTATAGAGAAAGGAACTCCAGCGATCTTTCCCGAGAAGAGAAGCGGAAAGATGAAAGAGAAGGAGAGGGAGACGCGGCCAAGCTCCGCCCAAACCTTCCACGGCTTTTGTGCAGAGACAGAGAGAAAGAAACAGAGGATTAATATCACAAGAGAGAGAGAGAGAGAGAGAGAGAGAGAGAAGCAGAGGAGGCGTTCTTACTTGCATTGATGAGAGTCAGATAAGAAGCCCTTGAAATATTAAATTATGTTATACTCTTATCATAATAGTCCACCTCCCTCTTATAATATTATATTATACTCTTATCATAAGCATTTGCAATCTATATTTTAAAATTGAGAAACTCACTAAAAAAATAAATTAATATAAACAAAATTGAGTAATAACATATTAAATAATTAAATTTAAATAATATATATATAATTACACGAACATCGCGAGTAAAAATCGGATCTTCCTAAGATTTAATTATGATTAAATTTTCTAATAAAATTTAATGTAGAATATAAAAAACGAAAAAATAACTATTTTAAATATGTAATATTTTAAAATTTATAATGCAATACATAAATTAGTCTAATTTTTATGTCTAAATATTTTTTATTATATTATTAATATTAATAAATTAAAATATAATATTTATTATTGTATGTAATATAAATTAATTAAAAATATTATAAATAATATAAAGTATATTTAATTCAAATTTTTAAAATACAATATTACCAACTTCATAAAATTTTACATAGTTTACTTTCTTCTAAAATATTCTTATAATTAACAATACAAATTTAAAAATTATTTATGTTTCTTAAATATAATTTACACCAGCATTATCCATGCAATTATTGCACGGGTATCTTACTTGTATATAATTAATACAATGTTAATTACTGAAATTACAATTCCATCCCCATTTATCCTATTTTATTCTAGAATTTCATGAAGTCAAAAGTAGTATATTGCTCGAATCAATCGGCTTTGGAAGTACTCGATCATGAATCAAAAGTTAAATTATTTCTTATTATTGTATTTCTGTATATATTTCATTGATCGTTAAGTACTCTATTTAGCCCCAAGACTATTTTGGTCATAAGATCAAGATCAAAAAGGTACTTAATTAAAATAATAATAATAAAAATAAATTTTTATTATATTTTATATAAAATTTAATATAAAAAAATTTATTTTATTTTATTTATTTAATTATTTTCAATAAAATTATCAAATTTATTTCACATCCTTAACGAATAAAATATTTTAGTTTAAAATATAAAATAAAATATTTTTATTAAAAATAATTGAATATATAAAATAAAATAAAGATTTTTTTTTGAAGTTTGTGTAGAGGTAATAAAAATTTATTTATTATTATAATTATAATTATTATTTTTAATGTAGTATTATTTTTAATGTAGTATTATTTTGGCCTTGGATAAGACCAAAATAATCCTAAGAGCTAAACAAGCTAATATATATTTATTAGTCATGCTATTTCATGATCATTATTTTTTATAGAATAACTAATCCCATATTTTCCTTGATGAAATAATTATTTTATAAAAATCTCTATTCCATATTTCATAAAACAGTCATTCTTTCCACCAACTCAAGGAATAATTATTTCTTCACTATTTCTTGTACGTTAAAATATTATTCTAAAATTACTCTTATTCACATACATAATAATTATAGAATTATTATCGTATTTCTTTTTAAATAATAATTTTATTTTTATTTCATAATAATTTCATTTTAATTTTATTCCATCTATTAAAGCAAATGCATTATTATAGTATTCATATTTCTTTGAACGTGTCCTTCCATGTCAAAGGTATGCATATACTTATAAATTATTTTCTTTAATATACATATTATATATATAACATTTTTATTTATATAAAATACCTCATATATATTATATAAATATTAAGTCAATTAGGAGATGAATAAATTGCATTTTGATCATGTTCCACTTTAAATCAAAGAAAATTGAATCAAATTTAAATCAGATAATTAAAATTTGAGTGAAATGCTACAAATACTATACGTGTTTAGAAAAAGATTTAATTGATGATGTGGCATTATTAATTGGATTGTGAACAGTTTTAATATTTTTTACAATTTCTTTTCGAGACTTTAAACGGTTACTGCCCTCTTTTAACTTATTTTTTGTTTTGGACGTATAAATCAGCCGTTCAAGATAATATAAAAGGGAGCTGCTAATCCCTCTCTTACACCCACCCCCCTCCTGCCCCACCACACTTCCCCTCCCAATTTATCATTTTACTCCTACTTATTTTAATTAATTATTATTTTTTTATTTAATTTAATTATTATATTTTTTTATTCATTAAATTTAATTAATTAATTAATTAATTTTTAATATTTTTTTCTACTTTATTTATTTAATATTCTTTAGATCTTTTTATCTTTAAGTTTTTTAATATTAAATGTTTTATTATTAAATTTATACTTTAAATTTTTTTATCTTTTATTTATAATAGTTTTTGATTTACTTGTTTTTTGTCTTTTATTTTTATTTTTATTCTTTTTTTTTGTTCTTTATTAATTTATTTAATATTATTTATTTAAAATAGAAATGATTCTTTTTTTTTTAGCAATAATTTTTCATTTGTGGCAAAAGCGATTATATATATAACTTGCAAACAAACATATTTTTCAGAACGAACCCAATATTATTTTAGCCATGTTTAGGGAAGAGTACATGCAATAATACAAAAAAAAATACATCAAAATATATGAAAATACAAATTCTAATTAATATTTTCTCTAAATTCTGCACCCGGACCGTTAGGTCCTGTACCCGTTATTTCATACCACAAATTAACACGTGTCCTATAACGAGCTGCACATCCTTTAGCTTCGTCAGATGAATGATTCCACCACCACGTTGGAAAGGGTGGTACAGGATAATGGTAAGAAAACTTGCACGAAGTGTCGACCAATATGGGCGATAACTATTTCCCGACGCTCTTGGTCTGGAACTGGAGAGGACCTTAATGGCAAGTAAGTAAAACAACTCCAATTATTCTGACCAAATGTATGCAGTACAAGATTGTATCTTGATGCGATGACAATTCCCAAAGTCATAGACTCCATCCAATGCCTCTCTGGTGCCGGCTGTCCGAAATAGTTTAGTAAAAATAATAGATTGTCTGCCATTTCTCGATCTGGATAAAGCTGATCATATTGACGCTTATTTTGTTGAATCTCCTCCATAAGATCGTATCGTACTTGAAACCAACCTTCTTGACTTTAGTGCGGCTATCGCCCTAAATCCACAATGACCGTCAGGTTCAACGTCAACAGTCTGAGAAATATGACGCTGTATAACCACAGGTAATTGCTCAATGTAGGTATCACGGATGGGTGGAATTGGAAAGTGATCATGGGTCGACTGAGTATTGCGAACCCCCGACCCCCTCCCACGTCCCCTCCTTCGAAATATTGCATTCGTTTGAGTGGCCCTAGATCCTGAAGTGATTATATCTACAAAAAAAGGTATGCGACGTCTACTTTGCTCATCTTTGCCTGTAGGTCGACCTCTATGTTCTGTTTTGTACGAAGGTGCTCGAACTGTGCTTTGAGATGGATTCGCCATATCAAAAAACTAGTCTATCATATGCTCTCGCATTTGTGAATCCATCCCATCTAATAATTCAACAACTTGAGATGTCCTGTTGGCTCGTGCTCCGTCGTCATGGTACCCATGTACGTGCATAGACAACCTTCTCCAATGAGCGTTGATACTCTGTATCGGAATTGGAATGGAAACCGCTCATTAATTCATTGACATGGAGGTAGTTTATGAAGGTTGTCTATGGAGGTTGTCTATGGAAATCACTCATTAAACCCGTGAAACCACTCATTAATTCAACGATCTTATGAAGGTTGTTGTCTGGATTTGTACAGTAATCATAGAAGTAGTTTTTCTTAATTAATTGCTCCAAGACATACTGAACTTGATTTAGGCCACCCGTTTGGCGGATTTGTTTATGAGAATGACATTGTAAATATTTTTGATCCCCGTAGTGTTTTACGGGTCTTTTTGCTTCAAAATACTAAGAATTTCATGGAGTGCAGTGCTATTGGTCATATCGAGCATAAATTATTTCTCTATTAGTTTCAATCTAGACGGGTACTCATGGCCATCCATAGATTCTGCAGCTGGATGGTTATGGAAACCACAGGCAACCCTTAAACCCCACATCACAGCTTTTGGAGGTATTGGCATACCTCACAGCTCGAATGGACATTCACATTTTTTTGTCCCAGTATTCCTTTTTACAGATTGCCCATCAACAAAATATCATGGCAGTTTGTACTTTCCTCCTCTTTCACACGTCAAATAGCACTTTGGCAACTTGCCGCCTTTTAAATTAGCAGAATTTTTAATCACCACCACAATACCATTTTCCAGACCAACTGTCTTCGCCCAATTTATCATATCTTCTCTACTTTCAAATATCTATATAAAATAAAATGTAAGAATTTAATTTACTTCATTGATTGATATTATTTTTTTTTCCTAATTGATATTACTTTTTTCAAAAAAAAAAAAGGCATATACATAAAATAACGATAATAACTAACCTGGTTTGTCGTAAATTCGGGTGTATAATTGCGATTATTGTTGGAGATCCTCTCCCCACTAGGAACATCATTCTCAAATGAACAACTATCTGAAAATGAACCGAAATTGTAGTTATCCATAATATTAAAAGGAGAATTTTTTTCTACGAAGAAAAAATGAGAAGCTGAAAGGAAGAGATCAGGGGAAGGATGTGTGACAGTATCTTGCAACTTATAACCCATTCCATTATATAGTTAGAACTTATTGGATGTTGGTCTCATCGATCAACGAAAGCTGATTTGATTCTGCTATTCTAATCACATCAATATCTTGGAAAAACAGATTTGATTCTTCAGTAAGTTGTCAACAAATACAGATTTGATTCTGCTAGTCTAATCACATCAGTATCTTGAAAAAAAATTTGATTCTTCAGTGAGTAGAAAATAATTTAATTAATTAAATTTAATGAATAAGAAAAATATAATAATCAAATTAAATTAAAAAAAGTAATTAATTCAAGAGAGTGTTCTAAAGAATACTATTTAAAATAAAGTAAAAAAAAGATATTAAAAATTAATTAATTAATTAATGTTAATGAATAAGAAAAAAGATTAAATAAATTTAATGAATAAGAAAAATATAATAATTAAATTAAATAAAAAAAGTAATTAATTAAAGAAAGTGATCTAAAAAATATTAAATAAATAAAGTAGGAAAATATTAAAAAATAATTAATTAATTAATTAAATTTAATAAATAAGAAAAACATATTAAATAAATTAAATAAAAAAGTAATTACTTAAAAGGGATGAGGGCAAAGAGAGTGTTCTAAAGAAAATTTATTATTGGATGTTGGTCTCATTGGTCAATAAAAGCAGATTTGATTCTACTATTCTAAACTCTAAACCCTAAATCCTAAATAATTTAATTAATTAAATTTAATGAATAAGAAAATTAATTAATTAAATTTAATAAATAAAAAAATATAATAATTAAATTAAATAAAATAATAATAATTAATTCAAAAGAGTGTTCTAAAGAATACTATTTAAAATAAAATAAAAAATATTAAAAAATAATTAATTAATTAAATTTAATGAATAAGAAAAATAATTAATTAAATTTCATGAATAAGAAAAATATAATAATCAAATTAAATAAAAAAAGTAATTAATTAAATAGCGTGATCTAAAAAATATTAAATAAATAAAATAGAAAAAAAATATTAAAAAATAATAAATTAATTAAATTTAATAAATAATAAAAATATATTAAATAAATTAAATAAAAAAATAATTATTTAAAAAGGATGAGGGCAAAACTGTAATTTTAGAGGGGAGGGTGGAGCCCAGGGTGCTGTCAGGGGCATTAGTAATTTACAATATTAAAAGATAGTGATAATTACATCCAAGTTCCTGAGTTAAAGCTTAATAACTTACAGGTCTATATTTTTAAAATTATAATATCAAAATCCTTGAGTTTTTAATAAATTATCAAATGGCCCTTTTTATTTTCTATTATTAATTTTTTTTTAAAATTACTATTATACCCCTCTCTTTCTCCTCCTCTTTCTCTCTCGATAACGAGTTAGATTTTATTCTGATGAACATTATTTAAGTTAAAATATATCTTATATATGATTTACTTAAATAAAATGTAGAAATTTTTAATTAAAGTGTATTAATTGTAAAATTAAAATACATGTGTGTATCATATAATATTTAACTTTAGAGTATCTAATAAGTAAATATTAAAATTTTTTATATCATACGAGTAAATTTTTTTTTATTTTAATATTAAAAGATATTCCATTATATTCTATGATGATTCTTTCTAATTTAATAAATATTACATGATCATGATTGCAGGCTCCACGTATACAATTGCTGTTAACGGATTGCACGAGAACGCTATGTCACTGTGTCCTTTATTTTATAAAAATCATTAAAATAAATTTTTCTCATTTTTAATTATTAATTAAAAAAATAAGGGATTTTTACATACAAGACATGAAATTTACACGAAATTACGCATTTCACCATCAATTCGTAAATATTACCACTATCACACCATATTCATTTAAATTTTACGCATTTCACATATTTCATATATTTCATATATTTCATATACTTTATAATATTATATGTAAATTAAAATGCATAAATTCATTAATATTTAAATTCTAATATATATTTTTATTTTTTACTGTAAATACATCAATTTTTTTACTTCAATTAAAAATTATAGTCATGTGGATTTAAATTCGGCACTCTAATTGGAAATATGTGAAATATGTAAAATTTAAATGAATATGGTGTGATAGTGGTAATATTTACGAATTTATGGTGAAATGCATAAAATTTAAATGAATATGGTGTGATAGTGGTAATATTTACGAATTGATGGTGAAATGCATAATTTCGTATAAATTTCATGTTCTGTATGTAAAAACCCCAAAAAATAAATGCTCATTGTTTTGCCCCCTCGCTCTCTTCAATTCCCGCCAGCGGTGGCATCTCCCTTTAATTCTCGCCAGCAGTGGCATCTCTCTCTAGATCTATTACGGATGTAGTGAGAGAGGAAGGAGGGGCAGCTCTTTTGCCTCTGATCGACGACACAAAGGGGACAGAGTTATAGCCAGGGAGGGGGAGGGGGTCAGTCTAAGTGAAGTTCTAGAGAGAGAGAGAGTAGAGGGATTAGGTAGCCCCTCCCCCTCTTGCCGCCTGCCGGCAGCAATTTTGTCATCACTCTGCCAATGTCGTCACCAATATCAGCGGTGATCGATGGAAGGAAGGGTAATTTGGTAATTTTTTTAGAAATTAATAATAATAAAAATCGATCCATTTGATATTTTTCATGAAATTAAGGATCAAATATTAATTTTTTCAAAATTATAGATCTAATGTTAAATTTTAAATTAGGAGCCGGATTGTAATTTACCCTTTCTGAGCATGAGAAATGAACCGCAGCGTGACAAGTGTCGGCACCACATTTTAGAACCCTCCGTCCACTTTAGTCGATGTTTTTTTAAATTGAATATGAAAATATATTTTTTTGCAGAATTTTTTAATATTTGAATAAGAAGATTTTATTTTTATTTTTATTTTTCTTGTGTGTCTGTTTCTTCAGAAATGTTTTTTACTTGAAATATGAAAAGTTAAATTCGATGCACAAAAACTTTTTTTTTTTTATTATTATTATCGGTGTACAGAAACTAACATTTCTTATCCTTGCATACCCATACATTTTTAGAAATATTTTTCGTATTTAAATTTAACTCAACTCATCTAATTTTATTCGAGCTAATTTGTTTTAACTTCGTGTGATCTCAAGCCTTAAATGGAGCCAACACAAAATATCTGAGATTTGAAATTTTTTCAAAAAAGAGAATTTGAAATTGGGTTAACTATATCTATAAGATCACATATAAATATCCAACCTACAAGTAAAAAAATATAATAAATGGTTAAATATATTATTTATATATAAAAAAATAAAAATTTTGCTAGGTCAATTTGATTCGAGCATGGCTCACGGCATCCCTTAGTTCAGGATTTTAAAATTATAACATCGGCATCCCTCAGTTTTAATAAATATCAAATGAGTCTTTTTTTTATTTTTTTATTATTAAATTTTTTTAAAATTACTATTATACTCTTGTCCTATCTCTCTCTTCTAGATCCCCGCGCACGCGCAAGGCCGCGCGACCGCCAGGCACGCCGGACTCGTGCGGCCTCGCGCTTGCGTGGGGATCTGGAAGAGAGAGAGGCAGCCTCTCTCTCCTCTCGATCCCCGCGCATGGAAGAGAAAGAGGCAGCCTCTCTCTCCTCCCGATCCCCACGCATGCGCTACCCGGCGAGTCACGCGACCGCCGGCAGGTCGCACACGCCGCGTGGCCACCTGGCAGGTCCGAAGCCACTTGGCCTCACTCGTGTGCGGGATCGGGAGGAGAGAGAGGAGGATGGGTGTAATAGTAATTTTAAAATTTTTTAATAATAAAAAAATAAAATTAGACCTATTTGATAGTTTATTAAAACTTAGGGACCCCGATGTTATGGACTTGTGCTTTACTAGGCCTTAAATTCAAAGATCTGGATGTAATTTACCCTTTTTTTTAAGATGGTGTTATAATTTTTTTACATTAAAGTATGGCACATGCAAAGAAAATTAAAGTTAAGCTTGATTTTTTTTTTAAGTAAAATTATATTTTTCGTATCTGCATGCACACCGTCCTAATTGATTTATTAAGTAGCTTAGCTTCTATTATTAATTTCCATAAATAATGCTCTTAAAAGTTTGTTTTACTCTGTGTTAGTAAAGTGTTGGTTCGACGTTAATTCAAATCTTGGATCTTTGAATCGAGAAAGATTAAAAGTTCTCGAAAGACAATTTTGATCATTATATTCAAACGGGTAAATTGCATTTAGGACTTAAGGTTGAACAAGCATTAAAAATAGACCCTAATTTTTAAAATCCTCAATTTAAGTCTGTTGAACTCTTATCAATTTTGATAAAAACAAACACGTTAATAATATACTAGATTAATTTATTTTTAAATATTAGTATATATTGTACTTAAGCTTTTGAGGATCAAGAAGGATGATCGTCGAGATGATTTTGACTCAAGATTGATGAAATCAAGCCAAGAATAAAAAGAAATAAAGTTGATCAAGATCGCTGAGAAAAAAAATATCAAGTCAAAAAGTCAACTTCAAAGATGTATTTGCTATAAAATTTTAGACCATCATGTAAGTGCAAGAAATTTATGACTCATTTATCTGAAAAAAATTAAAATAAATATAATTAAATTTATTTGTGATTTTTTAATTTTTATATGATTTTTATTTTTTATTTATTTTTTAGATGAATTGAGATTAAATTTAAATTACACGAGTAATTTTTTTTTAATGATGTGTTTTATTTGATCTTCAATATTTAAAATTTTTGATTGAATTTAATCAATAATTTTACTATTTAACATGTCGCATCGATTTGAATCGATAAAATCTATTTTCAAAAACATATATATACATATATACTACTTATAATAAATAAAAAATCATAAATAAAATTAAATAATTATTTACAAAAATATATTAATTGAATTTCATGAAATACTTTTGTGATCGATTTTGGATGCTTTCAACTCGTACAAAATTTGATATTTTGAATTACTCGATATTTTGAATTTCACCAATATTTTCAAATCTCACTTCCTTCTTTTACTCCTTAAAACCAGCCACAAAATATGCTAAGTGGCTGATTTTGTCTCCAATTAATTTATAAAAAATTGTAATACTCAAATTACCAATTTACCCCTAATTTCATCTATAAATAAGGGAGATTTTGAGTTAATACCTCTCTTTGGCTAACTTAATCTCCAAACTCTCTAATTCTTAAGCTAAAAAATTCTCTCCCCAAGCTCAAAGTTTCTGGTCATAATGTTGGGATTCGATTCTAGGAGTTCTTGGATCATCGGAGGTGTTTTTAATCAGGTATTTTCTATTTTCTCTCCGAATTGATTTTTCTTAAAGATTCACGAATTTTTGAACTACTTATTTCAGCTCCAAATAACTTGAAATTTTTACTACATCTTTCTGGGAGCTTTTATTTTGTCTAAAAAATTGTTTTAGAATTTTCTGGTGAACGAAGTTTTCTCTGAAATTTTACATTTGTTTCTCGGTTTTTTAATTTTTATAAATCGTACAAAATTCAAATAATTCCAAAATTTTTACAGTACACTACTTAGATAAGACTTCATCTAAAAAGGGTTTTAAATATTTTTGTTAAGTATTATTTTTTAGAAAAATATTTGAAGTTTCTATTTACTCGATTTTATATCGTATAGAAATATTTCATCGAGTTTGATCTCTCTTTCTCTTCTCTTTATATTTCACAGAATATTGAGAAAGATAATACTAAAATTTTCTCTAGAAAGTTGAGTTGGCTTCCTTGCATATAGAGCTCTCATTAAATTTTAAACTAAATTAATTTATCTTTTGTACGACCCATAAGGGTCATTGTTTCCTATTCTGGTTTTTGTTTTTGAGTCTCCCTGCGAGGAGAGGGGTTTTTTTTACTTGTCCTCAAGTAAAGTAAAAAGAGAGTTGAGGTTATTCCTTTCCTTTGGTAAAAAGGATCTAGAGATTAGTTTGTGTCTTTGGACCGAAAAGACATAGGTTTCCTCCTTATATTAGGGTTTGAGCTTGGCCATAACAAGCTTGGGATAGTGGAACCCCAAAGGAGAAACAAAGGTGAGTGGTCTAGACAAGAAAATAGCCGAACACTATATATTGTGTGTCTTTTTTCACTTCTATATTATTTTTTGCTACACTATTTAGAGGCTGGTGTACTTGATAACTCTGTGAGATAACTAAAATTGGTAGGTTAGTTAATTAAAATTTGGGTCTACTTACCCCCAAATTTAATTAACATAACCAAGAATCCAAATAACTTAATTATAGCAGTGGAACGGAATCGAGTTAATACATTAGGTAAATCTAATTTACCTAACAAAAAATGCCCGACGATTAAAAATACTTTGATTTGTCCATCCCATTATAATTAAGTTAGTTAATCACTAAATTTATATTATGCAATTTTACTTACTGCATCTAACTTACTAATATTTATTTTCTTGTATCACTAATATTTATTTTTTTGTACCACTAATATTAATTTCATATAAATAAAAATTAAATTTATTATTATAAAATAAACTAATCAAAAATATAATTTAAATTTTATCGAAATGTTATGGTTGTTAATGTGACAAATTTAATGGAATAATTAATTCTGTCTATAAAAATATAGATATATATATATATATTTACAATATTATGGTCGACAATGATGTCAGCTTAGCAGGATAATAATAAGTGTAAATTACATTGAAATTTTTGAATTTAAATCATAATATTATACAAATTTATAAATTTATAAATTTAATATTGAGATTAATATTTGATTTTTAATATAATTATAAATAAAAAATATTTATTTTTATTATTAAATTTTTATAAAATTCTCAAATTATTCGGCACCTTCCTCACTCTCTCCGCCAACGGAGGAGGGTGGGGGCCACCTGCTTCCCCCTCTCTCTATGTCTTTAGGGCTAATAAAAAATAATCTAAAATTAAAAAATCGAATTAAAACTGAAAAAATAAAAGAGTTTTTACGTACAGGATATGAAATTTACACGAAATTATGCATTTCACTATCAATTCGTAAATATTACTACTATCACACCATATTCATTTAAATTTTACGTATTTTATATATTTCACATATTTCATATATTTTATAATATTATATGTAAATTAAAATGCATAAATTCATTAATATTTAAATTCTAATATATATTTTTATTTTTTACTGTAAACACATCAATTTTCTTACTTCAATTAAAAATTATAATCATGTGGATTTAAATTCGGCACCCTAATTGGAAATTTTAAATAAGATAAATAAATTAAAATACATAAATTCATAAATATTTAAATTGTTATTTATATAAATTAATTTATTTATAGTATTTAATTAATATATTAATAATATAGTTAATATCAAGTCCAATTTAGAAATGTGAAGTTCACCATCAAAGAATATGGTGTGAAATATGTGAAATGCATAAATTTAAATGAATATGGTGTGATAGTGGTAATATTTATGAATTGATGGTGAAATGCGTAATTTCGTTTAAATTTCATGTCCTATATGTAAAAATCCCAAAAATAAAACTGAAAAATTCAGTTAATCAAACGGATAGTTTTGAGTTCGGTATTTAATTATTTTAGATAATTTTCAATTTTTAGTTTCGGTTTTTAAATCTCAAAGACCGATGGTTATAAACTGAATTCTCTTGATATGATTAAATTAATTTAATGTGAACAATACCACTAAAATAAATATAATTAGTTATCATTTAGAGCTTAATGCCTTAGTTAGAAGGTTGATTTTTAAATAAAAAAATACTTTATTTTATAAATTTAATAAAATAAAAATATTTAGGATTTTGCCCATGTACAACGAGGAAGAGGGAGACCAAAGAAGACATGACAAAAAACTATAAGAAGTGATATTAGTTATTTAAACTTAAATAAGAATTTGGTAACTGATAGAGCGCAAGTGAAACAAAAGATTCATGTAGCCGATCCTACCTAATGGGATTAAGGCTCAGTTGTTGTTGTAATAAAACAAAAATATTTTAAAATTAAAAATATGTAAAATGTGAAATAAAGTTAATTTTAATATTAAAATTCTTATTGAATATGAAATAAATATAATTTTTAAAGTTAAAATTTATATTAGACTTTAAAAAATATTTGAGCCAAACAATACTAAAGCATGTACTGTTGTAAATTAGGATTATGATTTAAATTTTGGTGAAAATTTTCATCATTAAAATTTATCTATAAATAATTATGATTGTCCTTTTAATTGAATTTTATCATGTCAATTAAATATTATTTAAATTTAAATTTTTTTTAAATAAATTTCATGTAAGTAATTAACATTAAATACATTAAAAAACTATTTTTTAAAATTTATTTTTATCAAAAATGAGATATTTGTTAAAAATTGAAAATGTTAGTTAACCGAATCGAATTTTTTGTTAACTGATTTATTGGGTTTGATTTCAATTTTTAACTCGGAAAAACTACTACTTTCAATTTCAGTTCTACTTTATATATTAGTTAAACATCCATTATTACTCCTATCTCTCTCTACTCTCTTAATTTGATCCCAACTTAAGATTTAATTAAAATTTTTTTATTCTTGATCTGTGTTAGGCCTGACTTATTTATTATTAATTTATGTTTGATTCAAATTAAAATTGATCCTACTTTAATTAATTTTTAATCTTTCAGTCAAAATCTTAAATATAAGTATTTTATTTATTCAATCAAATTAAATCATGCAATCTATATCAATCTAATGGTTAGAAACAAAACAAAAAATAAATTCACAATTAGTAGGGTTTAAATAAAAATTATGAAAAAAAATTAACAGGGACATTAATTAAACTATTACAAAGAAATTAATATAATAAAGCAAATTATATATATATATATATGTTTATAAATAATTTTTTTTATTTTTTAATCTATCTAATTTCAAGTCAACTCGACTTAATCTCATACCAGTCAACATTAGATTGATAAATATTTCAAATCATAAAAATAGCTTATTGCTCGGCTCACTTAAATCAAGTTAATCTCGATTTAATTCAAAATCTGATTCAACTTTTTATCGGTCGTCAAATCAAGTTAAGTCTTCAAATCAAGTTAAACACCCTTGGAAGTTTTCCCAATCGATATTGTAATACAAGCCTGGGCAATAATTTCCACTATCTTCGACCAAAAGATGATCACAATTGAATGAATGACTGCCTACTCGAGATCATAGAAAATATTTAGGACGTATTTATTTGAATAAAATGACTATTTTATTTCATTATTATTCTTTATATAATAATTATTTTCATATTTAATTTAGTGAAATGGTTATTCTATAAAAAATTTTATTCTAAATTTTATAAAGTAGTCATTTTTTTTACCAATGTAGGAAGGAATAATAATTTTTTGACTATTTTTGTAGGCTAAAATATGGTGCTGAATGCTGGCCTGCAAAGAGGAAACATACAAATAAAATAATTGCAATTGCCTGCATTCTCTTCTGTCATTTGAGTTGATTCATTTGTGATTCGTACTCGTATAAACTTAACTCATCCTCAATTAAATCAGATTAGATTCACAGGCACGTCTACACTTGCCCTGCACTGTTTTTTTTTCTTTTCTTTTTTTAATTGTCCCTCCTACTGGAACAAAGCCGCTTTATTTTATCGGCCAAACTTTTATCGTTTTCCTCAAAAAAATTATCAGGTTCAGGCGATTGAACTAATCAGCCGCCCAAAGAGGGACGCCACATCAACAGTGGGCTCCACCCTATGTTGACATGGCAACCCTATTGGCTGGCTAAAAGTTAAAGTCGACTAAACTCAAAAGGTACTTTTTCTTGAGCAGGCCCTAAAAACGTTAACCTATAGTCACGAGGAGTTGTGCCACCCGAGCTCTCTTTCTCTTCCTCGTCCTCGATGTATTTGCCTCGTATTAGTAACTTGTTTGACCTTAAAACTATTTTGATTCTACCCAAAATTAAAATGATATTCAATTAAAAATAATAATAATGAGAATAAATAAATTGTTATATATCCTATATAAATTTTAATATAGAATTTTTTTATTTTATTTTATATATTTAATTATTTTTAATAAAATTATCAATTTTATTTTATATTTTTAAGGAATGAAATATTTGATATAATATATAAAATAAAATTAATTGTATTATTGAAAATAATTGAATATATAAAATAAAATAAAAAATTTTAATATTAAAATTTATATGAAATATAATAAAATTTTATTTATTATTATTATTTTTTAATTTAATATTTTTTTGACTTGAGCAGGACCAAAATTATCCTGGGCCAAATAGACCATTGAGTTCTATTTGGTTGGAGGTCTTAAGACAAGGTGGGATGCGGAAGTCGCCGGAAGAAGGTAGGAGAACAGTGGCCCAGATGCTGGCTGGGTTGGAGAGAGCTGAGTCGTCGGCCACAGGAAAGGAAATAGATGCTCGGGTTGCAGATGGACTACCTCAATCTTGAGGGCCGGTTTTGTCTCTTTCGGCATTGAGCAAGGAATTCCTGGCAGAGGCGGACGAAGAACAGGTGCGTGTTGCTACAAGAAACCAAATGGGAGAAGATCAGCTGCTGGGAGTGGCTGTAGGAGTAGCCGGATGATGAAGCATGTTAGAAGGAGAGGATGACAACGACATTGAGCGAGAGAAAGAGTTCTACTTCTGGGACGAAGGAGCTCCAAACTGGAAGGTGGGAGGCTGCGGTCCAATGTCAGGAGACTGAATCCACACTCTCGAAGAACTCCAAGCTCAAATCGCCAATGGAAGTGGAAGGAATGATGGCAAGCCGTATGCAAGGTATGCACTCTAATCACCCCGCAGGCTGGAGGTGTGGCCGTACTCTAGGAGATATGAGCTATTTTGTGGATGTTGTCGGAGCTGTACTGCTTGGGGCCCAAATGGGTTTGTTTCTTGCAGGATAGTGCAGCTCCCAAATATGATGATAGTGCAGGAAATGCAGTCCACAACTTCAGCCTTCCACATGTTCGACAAAATGCCACAATGGCGAAAGCTGATGGAAATGACAGAAAGACCATGAGGGAGGTACTGTTAATGGCCGAGGACAAAGTTCTGATGATGCTTTTGCCCAAACAGAGCAGATGATGCCAACCCACCACATGTTTGTGGAAGTTTTATGGAAGAAGACGATATTAGTCTAGTAGCTCAACTAATGGGAGGATGGAGGGTTAATTACGCCTATTTGACAGGATCCTGTGAGGAATTTAGAAGCGAGGGAAAGTCTATCGATATCACAATTTATTACGGAGGAATTTATGGCAGACAATGATGGCATTACTGTTGCTGAGGCGAAAGAGGTGGAGACATCCAAAGAGAGTGATAGTTTGCCTTGGCCGGTAAAGTATTGAATCTGTGATCTCCCATTTCAATTCTTACTTTCAGTAGAAACATTTCGATTGCTAGTAGTATATATTGGCCAAAAGATTCATGGTGATTAAAAGCTCACCTATTGCATGACAATAAGATAGAAACAGATTTTTGCTATAATAGTTTGCTAACTAAAGCTGATTAATTTCATCAGCAAGTACATTTGTGCCCGAGGTGTTGCTTAAGAACTCATCTCTTACTCTTGAAGACTAAGACAGGAAAAAAAAGTTCAAGTTAGTACCAAAACTTATATGATTTTAATTCATATATAAGCAAAAGGTGAAAAATAGAAAGATAATGGTGATAAGTGTCTACTTCTCTGTGAAAGTTTCTGCACAAAGTGATGATCACAAGCACCAAGTCTTGAACAGTGAGTGCACAAATAATCCCAATCCATAAACCCTATTCATAGAAATAAGTAAAATAAGTGTTGTAGATTTTTGAAAGACAAATAAAACTATAAAAGCATTTTTTGGATCAAAAGAATATAAAAGAATGGCTTGAATACCTTTCCTCTTAAGTGAAAAACAAAGGCTAGTAAGACAGATGTAGGGATTCCCACAATGTAATACGATACAAGATTAACAAATACACAAATTTTCTGCCACCCACAGCCTCTCACCACACCTAAATTTAGAGAGATCATTAAGTGGCTGAAGGGAGAAAAAATGAAACAAGCAAATTGTACAAAATATTGAAAATATAAAATGTGAACTATGTACAAGTGTTAGAGGCCAAAATGCTCATAAGATTACATTGCAGACTGCCATCGCCTTTTCAAATTAAGTAGACATGCATGGGATACGCTATGTTCAAAGTTGTAGACATGCTTTGAGCAATTGTTTCCACCATCTATACTTGGGGAATCGAGTTTTAGAGGGATGAGGGATAACCTGGTTTATGGATCCGAAGGATAAGTGAATTTGGCCTAATAACATCATCACAAATAGAGGGAACCACATATAACATAATTTTTAGTTGAAGAAGGTTGAGGAAATTCAAGGATAACTTTTGCACTCTTCCATTTCTTCTTTTCATGCCGCCTCTATCCTTTTTAAGAACACTTTAATATTGTGAGAGACTACAAGGGGAAGTTATCAAAAATACATCTTACGATAAGGACCGATAGATCCAACGCTTTATACATGGTTGACGGGATGGGAGGGACCCAACCCAATTGATCTTAGGTTACCCGAAGCCCATGTATAGTGCACCTAAGGAAACCTATCATAGAAATTATTTTGTAAATTGGGAACCTATGGGATCCTAAGATCGGCTGATCGTGCTGATCCTATGCGATCCGATGGATAGTTTGATCAATCATCCGATCCATCTCCCTCTGTCTCTCTCCTATTGGCCTGTTTACCATTGGATGCTTGTTGTGTCGGACGTTTCAGTAGCACTAATGGAAGGTCTAATCGATCCAATCATTTGTTCTTTGCATTTGAGAGTTACACATCTTCAATTGCTATTCTAATGATTTGTCCATTAATTTGATACACTGATTCTATAAAAGATTGAGACTCCATACATCTTAACTGAAAGTGGCCAGCATTTCATGAGTCTCAGGTGACAAAAATGAAAATACCTGAAAAAACACATTGAATTGTGTTAATGAAGTGTGACAAGGCAATTAGTGGCATCATGGCTGCTACATTTCTCACAACTTCCCTATCATTGCTGTATGCTCTTCCCAGCTTATTACGCGTTAAAATCATAATCACTCCGACTATCAGTCCTTCTGAAATTGCCAACACTGTGGAAACAAAGATAGCCAATCTGGCAGCCTGGGGATTTCCTCCTCCCAGTTCATTTGATACTCTTGTGCTGCAAGATAAACAAAACTGAAACTTAAAATTAATTTGAGAATCATAATGACATGAGAAGAAGCTACCCATATAATAATATTTAACTAAATTAGTCTAACCTTATAGCAAACCCAAGGCCCAAGGTGATCATGAATACCACTGCTGATGTGTTAAGACTGTACAAACAAATAATGAAATTATATAATTTATTTGCTAACTTTGCAGTGAAACATTTGATTTAATCATATTTGCTTATGATATATTACCTTACTGACATTACTGATGTTTCCAGTTTTGGATTTGGAAGAAGCCCAGCAAGAATTACAAGGACCTCAAATGACCAAAACTCCAAGCTGAGCAATATTCATTACAGAGGAGTATTAAAGAATTGTATTTATGTATAATACAACTTGAGCACACACTATCAGTTGACCTTTTAATTTTTGTGTCATCTTTTAGTCACAATCTTAATTAGTTTCTATTTCGTTGGTAGCCAAGTCAGTCATGGCCATTTTTTTCTATTTTTTGATATATATATATATGATGAAAAATAAAGTCAATTAATTGTGAGAATATTAAATAAAATTAATTAATATATTAAAATTTGTATAAGTTATTTATTTTTTTTTAAAAAGTAATTATGACCAAGTTGGCCACCAACCAAACAGAAGCCCTGTTTGGCGCGAGGACCAAAATCAGGACTAAAATAGACTAATTTAAAAAACAATAGTAATAATAATAAATAATTTTTTTAATTATTTTATACAAATTTTAATAAAAATAATAAAATTTTACTTCACATATTCAACAATTTTTAATAAAAATATAAACTTTATTTCACATTTTAGATCAAAATACTTGATTCGAATATTTTAGTGTAGAATGTGAAATAAAATTGATATTTTTATTTTAAATTGTTGAGTATGTAAAGTAAAATAATATTTTTTTATATTAAAATTTGTGTAGAATGATATAAAAAATTTATTTATTATTATTATTGTTGTTTTTTAAACTAGTACTAATTTGATCCTATTTTAGTCCTGTTTTGGTCCTTGCGCCAAACAGGGCTAGTCTATTAATTCTATCAAAAAAGTTTTGATTAGAGTTAGCGGGTATAAAAATTTATATTACAAGGCCTTGTTTGGTTCGAGGCAAAATTTTTATCCAATATAAATTTCAACTATAAAAATTAATTGTATTTCACATCTAATATAAATAAAAATATTAGAATTTAAAGTATTTCACATTTTATATATTTTTTAATTTTAAAATAAATTTTTCTCTCATTAAATTTAAAAAATTAAATACTTTTTTCTCTTGTCTAAAAAAAAGCTCGAATCAAACGATAAATGTGTCAGTTTGAGTCAAATTTTAAAAGATTAAATTATCAAGTAATTTCATTCAGACCCTGAGGTAGAACACAAAAATGAAAATATAATATCCGGGTTTTTCTCGCACAATTTTTTTCCCAGATGATTTCTCTTTAATGATTCAGTTAAATTTGACTGCTAAACAGTCATTTTAAAAAATTATTGTTAAGTATCGTAAATATGCTAAGGTAATTCAAATTACTGTTTTAATCTCAATTTTTATTTTTATTTTATATCTTAATCTATAATAATAGTTTTTAATGTTTAAATATATTTTTAGATTTTTTTAAGGTAACAACTTAATGGTTAAAGTTAAATTAATTTAAGGTTATTAAAGCACGGTAATCATTACATTTAAATCCAAAGTGACATTGAATCATAAATAATTATTTATAAATTTTAATATTATCTCATATTATCTAAATATTATTTTTAAGTAATAATTTCAACATATATAATCCAATTAAATAATATGACATAATATAAAAATAACATTGAACTAGACATCCAATATCTCTTAAATTATTAAGGGGTGTATTTACTTAGATTTCAAGACTATTCTTTTTCACATTTATTTTTTATAGAATATTTATTTTCATATTTATTTTGGTGGAATATCAATTATGAAATTTCTATTCTATAACTATTATTTGTGGGAAAAAAAATATTATTTTAAAACTATCCTTATTCACACAAGTACATATATACACATATATATACATATGTATGTACATATACGTATTCTTATATGTATGCTACATGTATATATATATATATATTTATATAAGTTATATTGATTAAATTATTTGTATAAAATTAAATTTAATAATAATAAATAACATAAAGTTTTATTAAGTTATAGTCATGTGTATTTTAGTACAAATGATAATTTTATTTCAATCTTATTCTATCCTATTGAAGTAAACGTATTCTAAAATTTAACGAAAACACTCACCTAAGGCTGTTATCGAGCCGACTTCGAGCCGAGCATGGCTCGGCTCGAGATCGGCTCGCTCGAATTCTTTACGGCTCGAAATTGACTCGTTAGTCGAATAGTTTCGATTTCGAGCCGGCTCGGCTCGAATGGGCTCGACTTCGAGCCAGCTCGATCACACTTTGAGCTGGCTCGAAATACTTTTAATTTTTAAAATTAAAATATATGTAAAAATTATATTTTTATATATATATGCTATTTTTTACAAACATAAAAATAAAAATATCATAAAACAATTTAACCACATCCTAAAATAATACCATAAAAATTATCATATATTATGTTCAATAAATTTGTTCATTAATATCTAGTTAAATAAATAATGATAAATAAATTTATGATCGTCAGATCGAATCTCTCTAATTGCCATGAATAGATTATACATCATAAATATCTAATAATATTTTATAATTAATAATTATATATATGTATTTAAATCGATCGCATCCTACCTCTGGCTCGAAATTCGCGCTCGAGAAAAACACCGAGCCATATTTTTGGCTCGTTAGTCGGCTCGTTTAAATCGACTCGATTTCGATTCGATCCAAAAATCGATTCGAGTTCTTCGATCGATTTTCGATCGATTTTCGATCGATTTTCGATCTTTCGATCCAAATTAAACAGCCTTAACACCAACCAAAACCACTGGAGAGTTTGATGGGAAAGCCGCTTAATGAAAGCTCTAATCTGGCAAAAGGCCTTTTGGAGAACCCAGGTCACTATGAATCCTTGCAGAAGGAGAAATAATGGCGTACAGAAAGGCCAGAAGAGGTACGCGACGAATTTATAGTTTACTAGCCACGAAGTAAGACGAAGAAGTTTCGAGTGCTGCAACCCTCTGAATCAAAGCCTGAGCACTTTATGAATTCAACGAACGGCCAACATTGACAGAGCACAACTGGAACATACAACAGTAATCACCAGAGTTCAATCATTTGCGGCAGGAACGAACATTTCTGCGTCACAACAAATCTTTAGAGGCATTGGAGAGAAGACGCCAAATGCAGAGAGGGAGGGGATCAACCAGCAAGCATAACTCTCCGGCTTTTGCTTAAGATATCCTCTACTACAAGCTCTGACCAACGAAAGCTGAAACGAAACAAAAGAGTAATTTAACTGAGAACTGGTGAAGAACATAAGTGAGTACACTGCCGAGAGATCCAGGAATATGGCTTGAACGCCGAGGCCGGAAGCACGAACCACTGCACATACCTCAAATCGAATAGAAAATTAAATGGGGCCAAGCTATCACTCTTCTTTTGGTATTGACTCGAAAAGGCATGGGCCCACACTAAAAGAGTGATCTCCAAGAGCGCTGGCCCAAGAGAGTAAAAATTACCAACCAACATCTGATTTAACGACAAAGATAATGATATATCCACACTAAGCAGACATTTAAGATATAAAAAAATTGCTATCTTTTCATACTAATTTAAAAAAGAACTTGCAATACATTAACCAATATAATTCAAGACCCATGCAAATGCATAGATCAACTGTAATTAATATCAAGATTCGAGTTCAACATTAAAAAAAACTAAACAAACATAATAATAAGGATTTCCAGGGAAGCCAAAGAAACAGAGTCGAAACGTTACCAAGATTACGGAAAGAGCCTCGAAAGGTGACATCTCGTCCATCATCCTCTTCC
>KZ451908.1:2693886-2841614 GCA_002786265.1 Apostasia shenzhenica | reverse complement strand
TTAGTCGGCTCGTTTAAATCGACTCGATTTCGATTCGATCCAAAATCGATTCGATTTTCGATCGATTTTCGATCGATTTTCGATCGATTTTCGATCTTCGATCCAAATTAACAGCCTTACACTCACCAAACCATGAGAGTTGATGGGACAGCCAGCTTAATGAAAGCTCTAATCTGGCAAAAGGCCTTTTTGGAGAACCCATCCCATGAATCCTTGCAGGAAGGAGAAATAATGGCGTACGATGCCAGCAAGGCCACATTAAGCCAGTAAGACGAAGAAGTTGCGAGTGCTGCACCCTTGAATCCAAGCCTGGCTTTATGAATCACGAGCCAACATGCAGGAACGTGGAACAAAACAGTAATCCCAGAGCTCATCATTTGCGGCAGAACGACATTCTGCGTCACCAAAAACCTTAGGAGGCATTGGAGGAGGCCAAATGCAGAGAGGGAGGGGATCAACCAGCAAGCAAACTCTCCGGCTTTTGCTGATATCTCTTCGTCTTGCCCGAGTGAACGTAGAACAGAACTGGTGAAGAACCATAGAATGGAAATAGGAATGCTGACGCTGAGGAGCACAACAACTGCCCTCTGTAGATAAATGCCAAGCATCTTCTTTTGGTTTGCTCCGAAGGCTTGGCCACACAGTGTCTCCAAAGCGCTTGCCATTCCCATCTGATTTACGAGTAATACCAACTAAAGAGATTTAAAAAAAAATTGCATCTTTCATACTAATTTTTAAAAAAAATGATGAAATAATTTACTGATACGTACCTATAAGTCTTATTTTACTATGTATGCTTCACAACTCTTTAATAATTTGAATTTAAAGTGAATTACATATAGCTAATCGAGGAAAATTTAAATTTTAAAAATAGCATGAAATATGCAATTTTTGCAAATATTTTTCTCCTATATGAAAATGACTCGATTTATTATTATAGGAGAAATACAAATGTAAGTAGGAAATATGAATAAATAACCAAAATGACAATTTGCATGGGCCTGAATTTGGTCTCATTTTGCTCTCTATTTTAGATAGAACATGTGTTAAGAATTTGGCTAATTAATGTAGTTTCTTTCATTTTGCAGCTAATAATCTTATAGAAAATACAATAAAGAATAGGAGGAAGTATATTGGGGCCTTTGAATTATTTAATGTAAGTCCACATTTCATTTGGGTCCCTTTTGTCTAGAAAATATTTTAGGTAGATCTTTTTTGATGAAATTTATCAATTTTAGTCTTTAAGTTGTATTTCTTTTTTAAAAATATATATTTACAATTAATATTATAGGCAATGATATAAAAAAGAAAAATTATTTGTGATTTTAAATGCTTATATATATATATATATAATTAGTTAATAGCAAATAATTTGACGGAATTCTTAAGAAAGACCTGTGAAATAATTTCTAGATAGAGGAGATTTATATGAAAAGTTTTTGATTTTGTGAAATAAATTCAAAAATGGATTTTTTCGAAATTTTAAATAAAAATTTTAAATTTTGAAATGAAAATGTTGAAATTCAAATTATAACTTAGTATTTAATAAGAATATTTAGCTAAATATTTAAATATATTTTTAAATAAAAAAATATAACTTAAATGTAAAAAAAAATTATTTGGAATAATTTTTAGGCGGAAGGACCTCTCCAGAATGTTTTTAAATTTGTGGAGCTCAATATAATTACCCATTAAATCAATTAATTACGTTTATTTCTTAATTAATTCATGCATAATCACTAATTAATTAGATTTTCTAACATTAAAAAAAAAACAAACTAATTAGATTTTGTACCAGTACGGAAAAGCCGGTGACATTGGCGAAGGTCAGCGCCACCGCCGCGCCCGAAAGCTCTGCTTTTCCTCCGAGGTGGCCGACGAAGACGATCGATATCGGCTGTAGGACGAAAGAGAGGAGGTTGGCTACTATGGAGGGACCGGCAAGCCTCGCCTGCTTCTTAGCTTCGCCCTCAATCTTCTTCCTGAAATTTCCCTCCATGAATCTCCACAGTGGAGCTGATCACTGCTCTTCCTTTTAGTGAAGCTTCTCTTATCGTTACGATCAAATTAAAGAGAGAATATATATATATATATATAATTAATGCAAGGTTACTGAAATTACAATTCCATCCCCATTTGTCCTATTTTATTCTAGAATTTCATGAAATCAAAAGTAGTATATTGCTTGAATCAACCGGCTTTGGAATTACTCGATCGTGAATCAAAAGTTAAATTATTTCGTATTATTGTATTTTTGTATATATTTCATCGATCGTTTCTTCTCTTTGATCCTAAGATCAAGATCAAAATATTACTTGATTAAAATAATAATAATAATAATAAATAAATTTTTATTATATTCTATATAAAATTTAATATAAAAAATTTATTTTATTTCATGTACTCAGTTATTTTCAATAAAACTATCAAATTTATTTCTCATCCTTAACGAATGAAATATTTTAGTTTAGGATGTAAAATAAAGTTAATATTTTTATTAAAAATATATAATTAAAAATGTAAAGTAAAATAAAATTTTTTATATTGAAATTTGTGTAGGAGTAATAAAAATTTATTTATTATTATTATAATTATTATTTTTAATCTAGTATCATTTTGGTCTTGGATAAGACCAAAATAATCCTGGAGCTAAATAGGCCATGATATATTTACTAGTCATTCCATTTCATGATCATTATTTTTTATAGAATAACTGATCTCATATTTTCTTTGATGGAATAATTATTTTATAAAAATCTCTATTTCATATTTCGTGAAACAGTCACCCACTCAATGAATAATTATTCCTTAACTATTCCTTATACGTTAAAATATTATTCTAAAATTACTTTTATTCACAGATATACACACATGCACATCTATATGCATATGCATATATATATATATATATTAATAATTATATAATGTATATATATATATTTATATAAGTTATATTTATTTAATTATTTATATAAAATTAAATTTAATTATAATAAATAATATGAAATTTTATTAAATTATATTTATAAGTATTTTTTTTATTCACTTTTTATTCGACGTTCCATTTCATCTACGTAAATAAATGAATTATTATTGCATTTCTCTTTAAATGATAATTTTATTTTTATTTCATAATAATTTCATTTGCATTATTATAGTATTCATAATTCTTTGAACGTGTCCTTCCATGTCAAAGGTATGCATGCATATACTTATAAATTGTTTTCTTTAATATACATATTATATATATATAACATTTTTATTTATATAAAATACCTCATATATATTATATAAATATTAAGTCAATTAGGAGATGAAGAAATTGCATTTTGATCATGTTCCACTTTAAATCAAAGAAAATTGAATCAAATTTAAATCAGATAATTAAAATTAGAGTGAAATGCTATAAATACTATATGTGTTTAGAAAAATATTTAATTGATGACGTGGCATTATTAATTGGATTGTGATCCGTTTTGATATTTTTTACAATTTCTTTTGGAATTTGGACGTATAAATCAGCCGTTCAAGATAATATTAAAAGATAAAGATATTACACCCAGGTCCCTGAGTTAAGGCTTAATAAATGACAGATCCATGTTTTAAAAATTATAACATCGGAGTCCCTAAATTTTTAATAAATTATCAAATGGGTCTTTTTTATTTTCTATTATTAAATTTTTTTAAAATTACCATTATACCACACTCTCTCTCTCTACAACGTGTTAGATTTTATTTTGATAAACATTATTTAAGTTAAAATATATCTCAGATATAATTTACTCAAATAAAATGTAGGAGTTTTTAACTAAGGTGTATTGGTTATAAAATTAAAATATATAAGTGTGTGTCATGTAATATTTAATTTTAGATTATCTAATAAGTAAATATTGAAGTTTTTTGTATCATATGAGTAAAAACTCCTTTTTATTTTAATATTAAAAGATATTCAATTATATTCTACGATGATTCTTTCTAATTTGATATATTACATGATCATGATTGCAGGCTCTACGTATTCAATTGCTGTAAACGAATTGCACGAGAACGCTCCGTCATTGTGTCCTTGATTTTATAAAAATTATTAAAATAATTTTTTCTCATTTTTAATTATTAATTAAAAAAAATTAAATGATCATCTTTTTTGCCCCCCTCGCTCTCTTCAATTCCCACTAGCAATGGCATCTCTCTTATGAACTATTACAGATGTAGTGAGAGAGAGAGAGGAGGGGCAACTCTTTTGCCTCCGATCGACAACACAAAGGGGATAGTTGTAGTCGGGGAGGGGGAGGGGGTCAGTTTAAGTGAAGTTCTAGAGAGAGAGTAGAAGGGTTGGGTAGTTGTCACCACTCCGCCAATGTTGGCACCAACGTCAGCGGTGATCGATAGAAGGAAGGGTAATTTGATAATTTGTTTAAAATTAATAATAATAAAAATTGATCCATTCAATATTTTTCATAAAATTAAGGATCAAATATTAATTTTTTCAAAATTATAGATCTAATGTTAAATTTTAAATTAGGGGCCTGATTGTAATTTACCAGCATGAGAAATGAACCACAGCGTGGCGGCACCACATTTTAGAACCCTCCGTCTACTTTAGGCGAAGCTTTTTTAAATTGAATATGAAAATATAATTATAAATACAACTTTTTGCAGAATTTTTTAATATTTGAATAAGAAGATTTTATTTTTATTTTTCTTGTGTGTCTGTTTCTTCAGAAATGTTTTTTACTTGAAATATGAAAAGTTAAATTCGATGTACAAAAACTTTTTTTTTATTATCGATGTACAGAAACTAACATTTCTTATCCTTGCATACCCATACATTTTTAGAAATATTTTTCATATTTAAATTTTTAAAAAAAATTGTTGCACGTAATTTATAAATTTTTTAGCAAGTATTTGATATCTAATTAAAAATCAAATCAATTCAAATTATTTTACTATATATTTAATAACATGTTAGATCAACAATCTATATAGCTGAATTAATATTAAAATAATTAAATTAATTCAGTAGTTTAAATATTCTAGTCAGTAATTAATTTTTAATATTTAAATATATATTTTTAATTTTTAAAATAGCAATTTAATAATTAAATTTATTGAAATTCATTAAGAAAAACCTAAGTAAAAGAACTTCCTTTTTGTAGCTTGCATGCGAAAAAATCTAGAAATAAATAAGAGGCCACCTACTTTCACCTATTTCGCTTAATCTCTTCTCATCATAAATACTCACATTTAAAATAAGAAGAAAAATTCTCAACTGATCAATTCAATAACTAAACTTTCGCAATTAAATTACTAGCTAGTAGTATTCATCTGCTCCTAGATTTTCAACTCTAGGCATCCTCGGCTATTCGGCTTGCTCTCTCCAACATAGCTACCCTTGAACTACTTGCAGCTCTTTTTCCCGCTTGTTTCTTTTCTTCCTCTAGAAGAACTCTAAATTAAGGCTTCCTAGTCTCTTCTCAATCTATCCAAATTGTAGCTTAATTCTTCTTTCTCTTATTGCAATACTAGTTCCGAATTTTTACCCAAACAATATTTATAGAAAAATATTGGATATTTAATAGCTTACTCTCTTACCATAATTTTTTTTAATATATTTAAAAATTATGGTGATAATACAGTTTAAATTTAAAACCTTCTGATTCTTAAGTAAGTTCTTTTTCTACAAAATTAAAAAAATATTATTTTTAAATATTTAATTTTATTTTCTACTATATAAATGTCATAAATATGAAGATTTTCTTTTTTTTTATTTATAAAAATGATTCTTTTTGGAAATGTACCAAATATAATGACTGGAAAATTGTTCTTCCTTGAAGGGTAAATTGCATCCAGACTACTTAGATGAGAAGAGAATCGCAAGTCAGTCTCAAATTTTAGAAATTTCAATTTAGATTTTTAAGATTAAAAAAATTTTACTGTTTAGTTTCAATTATAATATAATTATTTATTTTTCTATTATGTTATAAAATTATTTATGATAGTATGGCATATCAGAATTTATATTTTGAAATATTAATATTAATATTCTTAATTTTAAATTTTCCAAACAGAAAAATTAAGTAAGAAATGAAAAAAAAAGTTAAATTTTAAATTCTCACTAAAATTTGAAAAAATAATTGGGATAAAAAGTGTAATTGTTCTTAAAAATTTGTAAATATTTTATATTGGCAAAAAAATAATTAAGTTTTACGTTTTCTATAAGAAAAAACAATTCTAAAAGCATAATTAAAACTCACTCATAATTAAAATTTTCGTTTTTCAAAAATTAAAATGAATTTATAATACTCTCCCGACCCCACAAGCCAGAATGCAATTTTACGTAATATGGACAAATGAAATCCGAGAATCATCATAACTTTGTCTTAACGTTACGACATTATACGTAATGTGGAAAAATAAAATCCGAGAATCATCATAACTTTGTTTTAGCGTTACGATATTATTATTAATTAAAATTGATAACTTGATAGATCGGAGCATATCTTATATGCCGTACAGAATAATTTCTAAAGAGACATTTGGTTCAATGTCTATCATATCTACATGCACCCTAATTATAATATAATTATAAGATTAAATTAATTTTTTGATACCATCTTATGATATAACGATATCGAATTAAATACATCAATATCTAAATAATTTTATATTAAAATAATATAAATATTAAGATAATATTGAACTAAATATTTATAGATACGTTGATTTATGGAAGAGATGAGATCAATCATTTTTAAACCAATTAAAAATTAAATAATCATATTTTGTTGGACTTCTTCCATGTGTATAGATTACGTTGGGGCTAGCATGAATGCAATATTTAAATGATTTTTAAGAGACTTTTTGCACAAGGTAATGCCATTTGGCTGGATAACCACTGGGATAGAAAAGCCGTTTTATGGCAGTTAAAAACCGCTTTCAAATATCTAACGCAACCGCTGCATATTCAAACACTGTAGTAGCTAACAGACTTTTGACGATAGTTTTTAACCGTCGTAAAAGATAACGTTACAAGACGGTTGACATAAGTCGACCGCCGTGTATGTTATATTATAGACGGCAGTTCTCCTTAGAGAACCGCCATCTATAGTATTAACTACAGACGGCGGTTGTTCTAGGAGAACCGTTGTTTATAGTTAATTTTTTTAATAAATAAATACATGATATACAAATATTTTTCTGTAACAAAAATTAATACATTTATACACAGTTATAATATACATCTAGCAGTCATTTCATATCTCACATTCATGAAATTCATGTATAATTCTTTATTAATGAATTCATGAAGAAAACATCATCAACATCACATAAAATATAACTTCAATGGCATCATCATTGAATCCAATGAAATACAAATTTTAGCTCAACTAGCACATGCTCAATATAAAAAAAAACTACTGTCAGATGGAGGAATGCACGAAGCCCATCTAATTCCAGCAGATCTGGCCATCTGATTTTGCCCAATGCAGAATCTATTTTCTGAAGCTCTGATCCTACCATTCAAAAGAAAACACAATTATATTTAAATCGTACAAAACATGCATGATAATATGTTGTGTTAATCATACCAAAATGATATGCATGCTGGTCGGGTTGAATTTCACTTTGGTATATAAATAAAATCATACATTCGTAATTATTTTTTCAAGCTCCACGATATACACCTGTAAATTAAATTAATAATTAAGATTTTATAATTATCACATAAATAATCAAGGTAAGAGATTTTTTTTGAAATATTATATCATCCCATAGTTTCTATTTATTCCATATATATGCTGCCAATAGCTCACGAATATCGTTGTCAAATTTATCATTACTAAATTTGCTCTTATTTTCCAGCAACTACAAAATTAAAATTAGTTAATAAGATATAAAATTAAAATTTGAAATAAATATTCTAGACCACGTACAGTAGGAGGTATTTCTGACAATATATGAATTGCGTGTTTTAACATTTTATTTAGAAATGACAGAAAAATATGATTTTTTTCCTGTATGTAATTTATATATGTTAGATTTATAAATTACAAATATATGCAAATGTATGTAAATGACAATAAATAATTTTATTTACTTGAGTTTTTTTGCTTTGACTTGCTGGTGATTTTCCATCATGACGTGCTCCAGTAGATTTAGTTTTTAGTCGCATTAAAAAAATAAAAATTTATAACAAAGAAAAATTAAAAAATATAACATTATAGCAAAGTAGTATATCTAATCATTGTAAAATTAAGTCATACGGGCCAAGGAATAATATATCTCAATGCTTCACCAATTATTGTATATCATTAATTTAACTGCAGTAAATAATAATAATATTTAACAATAGAATCACAATGTATATCATTAATTCATATCAATGATCAGCTCACATATATAAGAAAATCACAATATATGAATATATTAATGTATATCAGCTTACATATATAAAAAATCACAATACATGAATACAATATATATCAGCTTATATATATACACAATAATATGAATACATATCGATGATCAGTGCACATATATAAAAGAATCACAATGTATATCATTAATTTATCTAATATTCTAACTAACATTTGGTGCTAAATTACAAGAATCAATACATACAAATTGATCATGAATACAATTAAATTAAAAAATTTTATAGATATCTGGCTCTAAAATGAAAACTATTATTATGATAAGAATCTGTTTCTACAAGAAAAAAAACAATATTATACATAAATACAATAAATAATATTTCAATTAATTTTTACAAATTTGACAAAAAAATTGTACCTTTATCATTGTTTTTTCATGTTCCACGGTGTACACCTACAAATTAAATTAATAATTATAAATTTTCAATTATCACATAAATAATTAAAGCAATTAGAGTGCAATTTGAAATATTATATCATCCCACAGTTTCCATTCGTTCCATATATATGCTGCCAATAGTTCACGAATATCATTGTCCAATTCATCATTACTAAACTGGGTATCATTTTCTATCAACTGCAGATCAAAAAATAATTATTATAATAAAAAATTTATTTTTTAAATAAATGTGCTAGACCACGTACAGTAGAAGATATTTCTAATAAGCCTACAAGTACAATGTGGCGTATATACATAAGTATATAATATCCACACTTAATATCATTGTCTTTCCTTGGACACTAATTAAACACAAAATTAAGAATATTATAATTTGTTTATTAAAATATGTACACTCTAATTTAAAAAATGTATGCTAAATACCTGTACATTCTTTAATTAAATTGTAATTTTTTTTTGTGAAGACGAGTCATACAAAAATTTATCGACCTGTCAAAATTCACAAAGTGTTTATACACAATAAAGCAATTATCATTTATAAAAAATATAATTCAAATATTAACTTACCGATCGATGTGGCGATAAGGCTGCCCGATAGGATCCATCCAATATATCCATAATTTATATGGATCAAATGCAACCAACATCCAATCATTCCTGTTAAAATAATTAAATAATATTACTTATAAATTTCAATATACTTGAAATATTAGATTGTTAAAACTTACTCACTATTATGAGGAATAATAACCAACGAATTTTGACTAGCCTTCATTATTCTGTTTCCCAATGCGGTTGCACATTAATTCTTATCTATAAAACCTGCAATGTTTTATGGATCCACAAAGCAATATCTATCTTGCAAATTGATGTCTGCTTTTATTATACCTACATGTACATAATAATATAAAAATTAAAAATTTATTCCACGGTAATTTTAATGTACATAATACATTATACATATATATATACTTACCCAATGTAAGAACTTATCATCGCCTCGCCAATTCTTTCGAATGTGCCAAACTCTATGCTCTTATTTGTATCAAATAATAATTGTTTGTCATACCCGTAAACATCAGCATGAATGAGATATACATTAACACCTCATTTGTTAATGTATATTCTACATGTTCTAACATCTTATTTAAAAATATCAAGTTTGAATTATTAGTCATATTATATGTCAGGTTATCCCTCATCCCTCTTCTTCCTCTACATAATTTATATAAAATTAAAATTATTAGTCATATTATATATATTATAATATGATAAATTTAAATGATAATAAATAATATTACTTACATTATGTATTTTACTTTGACTTGCTAGTGATTTCTTATCACGTTGCGCTCCAGCAGATTTAGTTTTTGTTCGTTAATTTGAAAAAGTGAGAAATTAACAATAAAAAAGTTTTAAAATTATAATATTATAATAATATATCATACCCAATTATCATAAAGAACAAGCGAAGTAGGCCAAGGAATAATATATCCCAACACCTCATCAATTATTATCCTATCATCAATTGGAAAAATAAGTCTAATAGACTCATCAATTATATGATTAACAAGAACAGTATAAATTCCCTCGCCCATCGATAAAGTGTGTGCAATAAAAGCCACTGGATTCACCATTGTGAATTTGCTGAACATAACGACAATCATAATATAAATAAAACTATATATATATATATCATGTATAATAATAATACCTCAGCTAATTTAGGAGGTTGGCTTGTAGGATTGTCTCCCATAAAAGAACTTGATACGCTGGCTATCGAACTTGCCCGGGTAGACCCCTATCCTCTCATTAGTATTTCTTTTAACGTTGTCATATCTTTCTCGAGGCGAGAGATATATTGTTGTTGTTTAATGTTTTCATCTCTCAACTACTGGATATCACCTGTAGTGGTAGAACTAGATGATTTTTCTCTCTTATTATCCTTAAAATAGGAGATTATTGTCAGAAATTTTTCTCCAACTCTAATTCTTCTAGGATGCTCTGGCTCCTCGTACGCCAAAGCAAACAGATCACTCATACCTTCAGGGTGAATCACTACAAGAAATTTAATTTTTTACGACAAATTTTCTGCAACAGAACGCTGATTTGTCGCAAATAGTGGGCGGAAAATTATAATCGCCGTTTTAAGGCAGTTACGCTTATAATCCCCACTCGCGTGATCCACTCCTCTACTTCTGCGACGCGTTCCTCTCCTCTGCTTCGGCGATTTTTCAATCTGGCTCCTGCTTTCATTGCCTTTACATTGCTATATGACTTTGATCTTTGTCGCCGGGCTGCCGTTCGCTCCAATCTCTCCCTCATTTCGCCGCATCTTCTCAGCTCGTCGGATCGCTCAACTCTCCTCTTCTTCACTGTTGCTCGCGCTCTTCACTCTCTCGCTGCACTGTAAGCCAATTTTTTAAGATGTTTAGTGCCATCTCTCCTCCTTCGTTGATTGCGTCGCTGCTCTCCCACTTTTTCATCTCTGATTGCTCTATCTTATGCAAGCCTTGTCTGCCCAAGCTGCTATGACCCTTGCTCTGCTGATGCTGACGGACAACCTAGAAACCCTAGTATCAGTGCTTCCCTAATCTTTTGGTAAGCTTTACATCCTATGCATTTGGAGTATTTAAAAAGCCGTTGATTCTAATTTATATTCATGAGCTATGGCTTGTTCTGGATATTTGGGGAACCATAATAGAACCCGGTGAGGTAAAGGGCAAATGAAAAAGAAAAAGGATAAGAAATTATTTGTCTGTACAATGGAAAAAACATGTGGTTAAATGGTTGATACTTTGCATTTTGCTGAAGAAGAGCTCAATAATAAAGCTTGGGTCCTGCAAATTTCTCTTTCTTTTTTCCTTTTTCCATTGTATTCTGTGGCTCATTCTGAGTTGAGCTTGATCCTTTTGAATCAGTGTGAACTCAGCTTAGTTCTAGCTCCAGTTGATTTTGCCACAGTAAAATAGACTTTAATGCCAATCAATTTTTCACAGAACCGGGCATTTTTTTCTTGAAATGTATTTTTTACATACCTGACATTAGCCATGCATTTTTCACTCCTTGTTTGAATTGTGAATCTAAATTTTTCACCCAATTAATAATGGAATTAATTGTATCTATTAATGGTGGCTACTTTAATCAATGGCAATTCACAGACTTCTCCAAATATATCGCGTTAATCTATGTCAAGACAGTAATTCATTTTAATATTTTTTTTTTGAAAAAATTACATATATCATCTCTAAAATAGTCTTTTTACTTACTTAATTTTTAAAAATAAATGTTTACATATATTACTATTATATATTTTAAATATATAATTACAAATTACACCCCACTAGAACTCCCTCACCTTAAACAAGATGAATTGCTAGCTCTTCTCCAAGAGGTGAGAGAGAGAGAGAGAAAGAGAGAGATGAGAGAAGGGAGTTTGGCGCCACACGCTTGCCAGTGAGTGTGTGTGTGTGCGCTTTCGAGTGCGAGTGAGAGAGAGAGAGAGGACCGACTAGCCCAGTGACTTGCTACCGTAGAGAGAAAGAGAGGGCAAACAAAAAGGTAAAATTAAAATTTTTAAAAATTTAAATTAAAATATTCATTAGATCCTAACGAAAATGATTGATTTGAACATTTTATGTGTTATAAAAGCTTCAAAATAGGGACCATTCAAAAAAGTTTTAAATTAATTATAAAAACTTTTCAATAATTAACCCTAAAAATAAACTAATTTATATCTTAAATTGTGTTAGATCTTCTTTGTAGTGTAATTAAATGAGAGTTCAGAGATCTAAAGAGATGAAACAAATAAGGGTTCTTGTGTCATTAACCCATCAGGGAATCAGATCAGCATACCTGAAATCCTATTCATCAACTATCCTAGGTCACAATGAGGCAGATATAAACCGATAACAAACGAAAAAGTCGAGTCCGAAAAACAATGGCCTCGACACTAGTATATAGCTAGGAGAGACCACGGACGACAATGCTTGTCGGCCAATCTCGATTTTGATTTGGCTTCAAGGACCCGAATACTTGGCAATGACTATCAAACCGAACGCAACTCTCGTTCGTACTCAAATGTGAAACAATATTTAGCACCGTCAAAATCATGCCAATCGTATCTATACGATATACAGGATATAAAGTTGAAATTGCTTGAGCTTCTGTGTTACATTAGATAAAGGTACGAGAAGATATAAGTAGTCCAAATTTTGTGCAGGAATACCCACTTCATCTTTCTTTCGAAGAAAAAAAAGAACATATTAATCAATTCAAAAGTCGAACCAACAAGGTTTTAGAGGAGAAAGAGATCTCGTCTTTCTACCTATCTTGCCTCTCTCTGTAGCTCTTTTTCTTCTCCAATATTAAATAAAATTGATTAATATATTAAAAATTATATAAATTATTTTATTTTATTTATAAAAAAAATAATTACGATCAAATTAGCTACCAATCAAACAGAGGTGAAAGGTACACAGTGTGAAATAAACCAAAAAACTAATCTTTTATGTAATTGGACTGTGTTTCTCGACCAAATCGAGAAATTGAGCATGAAATGCCGACCAAAAAAATGTCTAAACAATTAATGAATCTTAAAAAATCTATTTGGTTGAAGAATAAAAAAGATAACTTAGTTGAATCTTTTAATTTTTTTCTAAAAAATTGTATGACGTAAAATAAAATGAATTATATTTAAAATTACATTGAATGTAAAACAGAGTTGATTAATTTATCGAGAATTTTATTTCACCGGTAATCAAACCTACCTATTCTTTAAATTATTAATCTCTAGAATGAATACTAAAAATTTACAAGGTGAACTTTCAGCCTAAAATAAAAAAGAAAGAACTTTCAGCACCTGACAAATAGAATTAAACGTGATCTGCCTAATATTTTCTATAAGTAATATTAACATAGATATTATTTTTAACTTTAATCTAATGTCATTAATGTAATTTACCAGTTCTTACATTAACTCATGAAATTTAAAAGTTATTTTTTAAATGATAATTCTATGATATTTTATAAAATTATCTATATATATCATCAAACTAAATAATTGCCCCTTAACCCATTCACTCTTTGGGAGTTTACTAATAGTTTATACAACATAATAATTCCTTAGATATTGCAAAATTTAATTTTTTTAGAAAGATTAGAACCCAGACCTTTTTGGGCGACATGTCATTTAGTTAGGGGTGATAATTTTATAAAAAAATCACTCAAAATTAGTTTGTATTTTGCTCAATTTAAAATTAACTTAATTTTTCTTTAACTCGAAATTAGCTTGCTCAAAAAAAAATTGATTCAACCTATGTGTAAAAAAATACATATTTATAATTTTTTAAAAATATAATTGAAAAATTTTATGTATATAAATGAATTATAATAACTTATATAAAAAAAATAAGCTAATAAATACATATATATAATTTAGAAGTAAATTCATAACATTATATTCTAATAATTTTTTTTTAATAAAAATTATACCCTATAATTAGGCTTAATTAAACTTGAAACTAAAAATTTTAATTTCGAGTTAAACTCGACTCGCTCAAAATTTAGTTGATAACAAAACTATGGTTGCAAGGGGTCACAGATTTGAAATTTTAAAATTTTAAAGAGGGTGGGAAAATTGGGGAATTCTCTGATTTTTTTGAAAGAAAAAAATATCAAATTTACGACTCCACATGAGCAATAAGATCTAGCCTACCATTACAAGTCCTCTTATTACATTTTTATTTATATTTTTTTAATTTTTTTGATTAGTTTTTATTTTCAAAACTATATATAATAATAAAAGTTCCTGCAAATTATAATTATTACATAAATAGTCTAAATTAATAACTTCTATCAGCATATAAAGGATATTTTATTTTAAATTTTTAAAAATTCTAAAAAGCGTTTGGTTCGTTGTTATCTTGGTGTTATGTTATATAATTTACATATCATGACATCTAGATGTCATCTTTTGATTAATAATTTTATAATCTAATAAAATATTATTTGTAGATGTTATTAAACTAAATAATTGCTTTCTTTAGATAACATAACAATTTTATCTTTTTCATTTCCCTTTCCCCTCTCTCTCTCCTCCTTTTACTGGGAGAGAGTGGCGGCGAGACGGCGACAATGATGAGATAATTTGTTAATGCCATGTTTTCAAAAATTTAAAGAGATACAACAACATTAACAACCAAGCCTTAATCCCACTAGGTGGGGTCGGCTACATGAATCCTTTGTTTCCATTGCGCTCTATCAGTTACCAAATTCTTATTTAAGTTTAAGTAACTAAGATCACTCCTTATAGTTTCTTGCCATGTCTTCTTTGGTCTCCCTCTTCCTCTTTGTACATGAGCAAAATTCAGTAACTCAATTTTTCTAACTGCAGCTTCAATTGGCCTACGATTTAGATGTCCAAACCATCGAAGCCGATTTCTCTAAGTTTATCCTCAATTGGTGCAACACCAACTTTCTTTTGGATATACTCATTTCTCATTCCATCCTTTCGTGTATATCCACACATCCACCTTAACATCCTCATTTCTGCAACATTTATTTTATTTGTATGTTTCTTCTTTTCAGGCCAGCATTCAGCACCATATATCATCGCTGGTCTTCAAAAATTTAAAGAGATAATAGGGAAAAATTGAAAAATTATTAATAATAACTGCGATGGAACCTTATTTATAATATTAAGTAAACTGTATGAACCTATTAATAAGTTTTTAAAAATTATGGACTAAAATATAATTAAAAATTAACTATAGTAATCCTAAATCCTAAATTCTAAATCCTATACTGACCTTTCCAATGAAATTCAAGCCAAAGAGAATACGTAGTATAGAAGTATTAAAGGCTTCAGTGACTTACAGAGTTTCATACCAGGGATCAATGAGTAGCACACGATTCTCCTTTTGACCAAGAGCACTATAAAATAGAAGACATTAAATATGAAAAATTAGCATATATACAACTATGCACAATAAAGTTGCCTCTCAAATAGAGAAACATAAGAAATCGACATTAGTAGCAGAAATGAATACATGGAATTAGATGTGCTGGAATTCAGCAAGTTGTTTCTGTAATGGAAGCAGGTCTATGAAGTCTATCTCTGGCCTTTTTGACCTGAAGAACAACACAAGAATACTAAACAACCAAATGAAGAAGTAATAACCAAAACAATGCTTGTACAAAATAACATTATCTATTTTCTGATTGAAAAAGTGATTGGGGTTCTAATTTTTCATGCAGAAAACATCGAAATAAGAAAGCATGAATACTTCTAATCGGCTGATGTAACCGTATCACTCATATTAAATGAAAATACTCTCATATATAATCTAAATAAAAAATAAATTACTTGGATACACATGAGATACATTAGGGATATGACAAATGCCAAGAAATTAAAGAAATGGAGATAACTTCAAGGATAATTCTAGGGTCCTATTTGCAATGAAAGTTATATATATATATATATATAGAGAGAGAGAGAGAGAGAAAGAGAGAGAGAGAATTCAAACTTGAGGATCCAAATAATGCTTTATACAATTATTGTATATGAGAATAACTTTAAAATGAAAGATATATAAAGAAAAGAGCAACTCATCATATAAGAGTCAATAGCTTTCTTAGTCTCTCTCCTTACCCTTCCTTTCCCCTCAATATTCTATAAGAGACTGAGGTAATAGGGAGTCTTGGGAAGGTGTGGACTCTAGGGGGAATGGGTAAGGAGGACAGAATTTGCTAAAATAACCACAAAGGAAGTCTATTTGGAAATGATAGAATGTCGGGGGGAGGAGGGGGGGGGGGGTTTAGGGAGGGGGACAAAAATTGATTTTGTCAAAACAAGGAGGTTACGAATGATAGGATGTTGAGGATAACCGATAATATCGTTTTTGAGCTCCAAATGAATAATAACAGTTCCAAAAAGGTCCCCTATGGAGGGTTTGCCTATAGAAAATTGGCATCAAAGGCTAAATCTAGGGTGCTTTGTGACTCCCCCCACCCCCTCCCCTAAGCCTTGGGGCCTCAGGATTAGTCTCCTCTCGTTGGTCGGAGTTATTCTTCCTCCATCCCTTTGTCAATCGATCAGTGTAGATTTGATTTATTCCTATTCCCAATTTGATTATATGGTTAAGATTCAAAACCTACGTGACTCTAACCATTTAAGCTTTGTAGTTTTACACTTTTCAATGTTTGTTCATTGGGGTTTTTTTCTTTCATCTTGAACAAAAGTCAGAGCACCGACTGGGTCTTCATCTTCGATAATGTAATTTATATTCAGAACTCAGGAGCATTGCTTCAACACTTTCTCTGCTCTTTCAGGTGCAATTTATACACAAAATTTAATAATATCAAATATCACATGAGGAATGAGAAGCGCTGCTCGCTACTGCTTGTACGCATAGCATACATGGAATATTTCTCATTCTTCGAGTTAGGCATTTAGGTGTGGAGCATCAAAATTCGCTTGTTTAAATAAGCTATAAATAGTGTATCAAAAAAAAAAATATTTACATCAATTGAAGGTTTGAGCTTCCTAACCATGCATTAAGTTGACAATAATTATGCAATCACAAAAAAAGATGACAATACTTATATACACACACAAATATTAAAATATATTTGATACTTCATATATCATCTTTTATATTTTCAAGATCAATTATATTTTTTCCTTATCCCCACATAATACCCGTGCTTCGTAGCAGCAAAATCATCAATTTAATCCAACCTAACATGATAAGAAGATACAAAAATAGCAACATATAAAGAGAGAGCACAGATTACTGCATATCATAACTTACTTCAGCATCCCAATCGGTACACAGATTCATGATAACGAGCAGAAGCACTAGAATGGTGAGGGCACATATTATTCCCAGCCAAAGTCCCTGTACAGAATTAGAATTATACATCACAGAAAGAACAGAAAATGTCAGAGAGAAAATAATCTGGCAACATAAGCATCCGATAGAACATAGAATGAAGAGCAAGCATACCATGCCTCCAATATGTAAGACAAAGGCAAAGATGATGGCTGACGGGATTCCCACGACATAGTAAGCTCCAAGATTGATTACAGAGCATATGTTCTGCCAGCCACATCCCCTTGCAGCCCCTATGACAGATGTCTTAGATATATGTACTTGTGATACATGTTCATGGGAGACAGATTTAGAATAGAATAATTTTATAGGAAAATGATAATTTCCTGTTCACAGTTGATATACCTAATGTTTAGAAAATTGGATCCGATTGGTTGATTTAACCAGTCCCGTGAACTAGCCATCCAACCAGTCCGGTTGAGTCAAACACTTCTTACTAAGAAGTAAGAACCATTTTGAACAAAACTGGAAAACCAGTTGACCTTTAGGGTTGAACCAATCTATTTTTGAGAAAAACATACATTAATGAGATTCGAACTTACTCCTTTAAGATGAACGGAACATGCTATCTAATTGATGTAGCAATCAGTTGTGAAATGGAAGCTAGTAATTATAGATTATATCTATTTTAGTAATTATATAAAATATTTGTTATTTTTTACTAGTGTTATTTTTAAATTATTATATATATTATAAATTATATTTTGTGAATAATATTTTTTAAATAATTATACTGTCACGGCCTGAAGTTGGTTCAATCACAATTGAACCTGAAAACCTTGAGCTTTTTGTTCTACCAGTTCTGAAATCAATCTAGCTTTCAAAACATTAAATATACCTTGAATTCTAATCTATATTTATATTCCAAGCCAATTACCTAGTCAGAATTATAGACCAAGTGCATTACACACACTAATGGGTTTTCAAAAGTAGTGCCCCTAGCAAGGTCTAGGAGCATCACACCTCAAAACAAAATTTAGTTGTAGAAGTATTTTGGGAATTCTGTATCAATTTCGAAATACTATATAAACTCGAATTAGATAAAGACTTGATATAATCTTTTGAATTCAGAATAGTGATTGCCTTACCCCTCTCATTGTAATTTCGGGATGTTGCTTATAGTAAATTTTTCTATCTATTGCTACCTGAGGACACAACTGTAATTCGTGTTAAACCTAGTTGAATCTCCATGTGCTTGTGTGTATTTTGATATTCTATATAAGGGTGTTAACATGGATCGAAGATCGAAAATCGATTGAAAATCGATCGAAAATTGAATCGATTTTAGATCAAATCAAAATCGAGTAGATCTAAATGAGCCGACTAACGAGCCAAAAGTTCGGCTCGATCCAACTCGAAATCGGCTCGAAATAAAATTCATTTTTTAATACATAATATATGTATATAATATATATTAAATATTATATATATGTTATATAATATATATTATAAACAAGTCAATCTCGAGCCAGATCGAGTAAAACTTACCCGGCTCGAGATTGGCTCGAAAAAAAAAATTGAAATTCGATTCAATCGAAATCGGCTCGATGTCAGTTATAGATTTTCTTAAAATTCATATTCTTTGCATTACATATTACTTTTTCGGCCTTTCATCAAGCCACCATATATTTCTCTCAATTCCCTTTATTCTTGCACTTAGAAAAGTCTTTATAACAATTTTCTTCTTTTTAATTTTTCTAATATATTTTGTTTCCACTGCCAAGCATCTTTATTGTTTAGAGTTTTTTTTATATACACCTAGGACATCTTTTGACACTTTGTAGATGCAGTTGATGCAGTTGACAACCATCTTTCATATAAGATTAATTTCCTCCTTAATATCTCACTATCCAAGTTCTAAAATACTCCTCTTAAAGAAATTTCCATTCTCATCATCTAGATTTCATCAATGAGTTTAATGACACTAATTTAGCTCATTGTTGCTTCTTCCACTTTTCATCTTGAAATGTAACACTATATTAATCAATATTAGATATTGAAATTTTCACTTAAAATGGCTTTATAATCTTTACAATTTAAACAATATAATAAAAATCAACAATTTTCTCATCTTACACATACTCTAATATAAAAAAAATCACTTTATATCATATCCTCACAATTCTCAAAGTATCAATCAACTTTAGTTCAAATCTTACGCAAATTTAACGTAACTAACTATATTTCTCATCATACATATTTTTCAAGAAAACAAAATAAAATTTTTCAAAGAGCTTTTTTCTCCCAATGCCAAATAGGTCAATTTCGCAATGCCAAGCTGATCAATTTAGAAATCTTTACCAACATCCCATAAGCTAAAGTGCACCACCCAGCAATAACTGAAGCCTCATTTTCTAGCCATGACAGAGCTAGTTGCTCCATTCTTGGACCTACCATGTGCTACCAGAGTTGGTAGATTCTAGGGTCATGGTCATTGTTAATGGATAAATAGGGCGGAAGATCATGTAATGGCAGTCACACTCAAAACTCTAAAAACAGAGGTGCTCCAAAGCTTGTAAGGGCGAGCTATTGTGGTATTTCAAGTCTCCCATACTCTAATCTTTTGTAATCCTTCGGAAATTCAGCACATAGTGAAAGCTATTTTTTCCTAGTCCATGGCTTTTCCCTAGTTCCGCAGATTTTACATGTAGAATTCTACTCTGTTTACAATAATTTCCATCACTCTAATAATGCTACTTTTTGTGTGACAAGACCGGCTTTGCAATAGATGAAGGCACTACAATAGATTGATGAAATCGGACGTCTTAAGTGTGTGTGTATATATATATATATACTCGTGTGTGAATGTAAATCAGTATAATGAATGTTAAAGTCAAGAAAATGAGGCATAGCACTGTTGAAACCTGATAATGAACACTGAATTCCGTCAAAGAAGTTTGAAGTTGCCAACACAGGCATCATTGCAGAAACATATCTTACAACCTCTTCTTCATTGCTGAATAAGTAGCCCAAGTAATCCCGGACTAAAATAGTGGTTATGGCAACCGTCAAACCCTCTATGACGACTATAAGGAACACAGCTCGAATAGATAGGTGCGCTGTAGATGAATTGCCAGCACCTAATTCATTGGATACCCTAATGCTGTCAGAATAAAAAAGTTAATACGGAGGTTAATACAATGGTTAATTTTGAATATATATAAATCTAATATAAAGAAGTATTTTGAAAGGCTGACCTTACAGCACTGCCAAGACCTGTAGGAATCATATAAACCATCCACATTGTGTTGAGGCTGCCAAGTCATTTACAAGTATATGGAGAACAAAATTGTTAATAGAAATATAGAAACAGCCTCATACAATGCTGTTCAAGTTGAACGACAAGAACAATTATAAAAGGCAAACAAAAGCTAACTATGAAAAGAGATGGTTAACCAAAAACCTTTATAGAATAAGCATCAATAATATCAAGAAAAAATGCGTGAATAAACAATCTAATATTGGACAACTAAAGCTTGAACACTATTTAAAGGCCAAAGTTGGAAGAACAACTTTGGAATGATCCATGGACAAGGAGAGTTTCAGAAAAAAAGAGTACTTTATTGTTGAATAATTAACGAACAAAGGAAATCATACAGTCAACCAAGAAGGTTCTATGGTTTTATGCTGCCCATAGTGAGAATGAAACATTTCATACATCTTAATTATACTGAAAACAACATCATCCACCATATTGCATAAATTTTTATCCTACGTAACAAGAATGATGATTCTCTTGGGGTTATCCCTCATGAAAAGGATGAGCAGCTACTTGATTTTTTTTTTTGAGAAGGCGTTCTCAAAAGTCGAAGCAAGTTTCATTTGGGATGGTCTCAAGAAGAGATGGTTAGTCGAAGAAGGTGACCTTCTAAGAAATTTCCTAAACAAAATGATCCCCAAAGAGGCCTTTAGGATGGCATTCCACAGAAAAAGAGAAGACGAAACATCGCGAAGAAATCTCTTCAACAATGTGTTCCTTGAACAAGTTGCAGTCTTTGAGAAGGCATTCCACAATAATTGATCAATCTTGTTCTTGTCCCACTCAAGTCCCATGAAAATATCTGCAATAGTGGTAGAAAATTCAACAAACTGCATGTTAAGGCATGTCGACTACCTGCTCAGTGAGATGGTAGAGAGCCAGGGGTCCTCCATAAAGGATATAGTTGTCCCCTCCTCGATCAACCAAATTATGTGACCATCAATCACACTGTCTCCCATGCACAACAGTTCCCTCTGACTCTCCGCACCTCAAACCGTCGGCTACGCCTACCATACTTTGCCTGCAAGCTGTCTCTCTAGATGCAATCACTACACATAGTTGGTCATGTAGGAGTTTTCTTTCAAGTTGATAGACATATTCCTAGCACAGAGAAATTTTCTCTTTTTCATTTCAGCCATCCTGTCTTAATTCTTTGGTGAACAACATCTTCCTCTACACTCAAATTGACCCAAGATAATGGAAGTTCCCACATGATGGGATTGTTATTTTATCTGGTCTCATAGTATTATCACTTCTTTCTTTAGGGTCAGTAAACCTATGATGCATGTACTCCTATCATGTCAAGTGAATGATTATTATAGGAAAAAGTTACTAAGCAGTATTTAAATGCAGAATCATCCCACCAATGGAAAACAGAACATTAAAAAAGAAGCTGCTTACCAGATTGATAGCACTGAAGTTTCTAGCTTTGGGTTAGGAAGAAGACCAGAGAGGAGGACCACCATCTCAAATGACCAATACTCCAAGCTTTCCAACCAAGAAAAATAATCAATTTCGAGGAAAAAAGTATGCACCACTGGAATACAAACACAACCAATGTTGTCAAAGACTTATCAGTAATCATGCTCATGCATAATGGAATCCACTATGGCAGTACGTTTGATGATATACAAATGCATCCAAGTGCTTTAAATTGATAAACTTGTCAGTCATACAATGAGCATGAAGATGTAAATTTACATGATACAACCTCAACAGTCAAACCAACTGATAAAAGTAACCTATAATATCAGTTAGTTGATCAGATAAAATTAGAAAGATGTCAAGTATTTTGCATTTGACGTGCACTGCAAGTGTTGTTCGGCTGGATTTTATGGATTCAACTTATATTCAATTTTTTGCCTGGGATAAACGCCTTCAAGATACAAAGCATTCAAATTTAATTATAATATACTGACTACGATGCAAAATATTGACCAGGAAGGAGTCACAAAACTTGTAATATGAAATAGAAGATGTTTTTGTCTCAAGCAGGCACACAGCAGCATATATAGAGAATAATACAAATAATTAAGGAAACAATTTGTAAAAGTACACCAACATACTCATGATTGGATAAAAGTTATCGTCATTCACATAAGTATTTGTCGATGCATCCATCAATGGCACGTTTCATATTTCAAAGCTGTAAAGAATTAATTCCTTTTTCCTCATAATTTACATTATAATAGGTGAACCAGATAAAAACAAGATACAATTTCCCAAGGAACACAAAAAAGAATATAATCCAGCAAGTAAATACAATAACAAGAATACATCAAAAACAAATACAAAATGGATCCTAATTATAAAAAGAGTTTTAAGGTAAAGCCATTTAGTGATCATACACTTGCAATGTCGGACTTTTTGATTAGGACTAAAAAAATGCTACAAATAAAAATATTAGGGCATCTTTGAGGGAATGAAGTTATAACTAGTTCAATCTATCCATATCTATAATATATTAACACATAAATAAGCAATTGCTAGTACATTTAGAATTATAGTTTATACTACTAGGGCATCTTTGAGGGAATGAAGTTACAACTTGTTCAGTCTATATCTACACTATATTAATACTTAAATAAGCAATCACTAGCACATTTAGAAGTATAGGTTATACAGTGAGTCACAGAAGAAGTATTCCAGCATCAAACTCTGGGTAAGTGATCTGTTAAGGATTTGCCTTCAAGGTTTTAAAGACAGAATTACTTGACATAAGCTGGAGTCGCTAGATTGAGGATATGAGATAAAGGTTCTTATAACTGAAAAGGTATTGCAGATTAGTCCATGGCATGAATTTCTGAAACTCTTGAAATGTGTTATACACCCCACAACCAGAATTTTATTTAAAATTCTAGATAGCCAGTATTAAATGAAAACTTTAGATTATGTAATACCTACCAAATCATAAGTGCTGATGGAACAGCAAGGCCCAGGAAACTTAGGACACCATACACTGCATCAGTTGATAGTCCAGTCCAAGTCTCCTTGCACCTTTTGGAGAAGTTTACGTAGATAGCTAACAAGAAAACAGTCATCCAGGACGATATGGAAGTTGCCAAGGCAGCACCAAGACTGCCAAGGCAGGAGCTGTAAACAAGAATCCAGCATATAAAAATATGCGATAAGGCGGTTAATCCAGAACATATGACCATTGGGAAAACTATGTTTTGTGACTGCAGAAACCTAATATGGCACTGAAGTAAACCATAAGAGAAAAGTCCAGGAATCAATCCACGATTATAAACTCCAGCTTCCCTTGATATTTCTGGACTTTGGCCAAGAGCTGTGAGAAGTTGGCTTGTGTAAACCCAGATAAAAGCCACAGGAACACTTGCAAGGCAAAGGACTAGCATAGCCCTCTGCATATGTATGCCAAGCATATTATACTCTTTTGCTCCATAGGCTTGACCGCACAAGGTATCCAATGCGCTCCCCAATCCCAGCTTATAGCATTGTACAAATGGCATAAAACTTCATTAATATGTACAACAAATGGTTATCAACATGAGATAACAGTGGAAAGAAATGCAATATATTTATTGAACCTCAGAACTTTTTCATGCTACAGAAGTTCACTTGAAAGCAATCTGAGCATGCGATCCAAGGCATGCTAGAATGTAAAATCAAGCACTGTAGATTTTAGGACTCCTGAAGAACTTTTGTATTACAATGAAAGGCGCTTCTTCAAAACTAAAGGGTCATAATCCCTGTTTTTACGTCGTAACATGGCTAAGGAAAACAGTTATAACTTTTGATTCTAATTGAACATAGACAATAATAAAAGACACATTATATTTCCCTTATATTTCCCTTATAGAGAGAGGTGTTCGTAAAAATATAAATAATGCAAGAACCATAACCTATAAGCTTAAGCTTTCAGGTCAATTGGTAACCAACAATTTAACATGGTATCAAAGTCGGAAGTCTCAAGTTTGAACAAGATAACCCTCAATTATCTATAACATAAGGTTAAAAAAATATATATTTATGCTAAAATTCATGCAGCAAAACAAATAAGCTTGTACACAAGGGAACTTATAAGATTATAAATAATTCTTGGGCCATAACCTAAAAGGTTAAGCTTTTACTAGTACTCAATATCCAGGAAGGACAAAGTTAAATAATTCAATGAGGCCTTGCGTTGCTACATTAGCTTTGTGCACTTCTATGAAGCATGGACACTTCAAGAATCACGCTGTGTTCGTGTTGGACACTCGGGGACACGCGAAGACACCGTATCGGACACGTCCGAATAAAATAATATTAAAAAACTTTAAGGACACTTCTTGGACACGCGAGAATACTTTGGGACACGTTAGGACACTTCTGAGATACATGACACTTCTGAGATACATAAGATAGAATTGGATATATTTAATATTAACGTTAAATTTATTTATTAATATTATATATTTTTAATAAAATTTATGAATATATCTATTTCATTTTTTTATTATTGTTAAAATTTTATTTAATAAAACTATCTCTTATTATTATTAAAATTTTACCTAATATAAGTCAAAATTTTAAGTTAACCAAGTTAAATCAAATTTATTCCTCCTTTGTTGCACTTAAGCCTTACGAAAATGAACCAATCGCAAAAAATTTAGAACTCCGGCTTCACTTTTATTCTTTTTTCATCAACACCGAGAGCTCTTACTTTCTCTTATTTTTGTGCTCACTGTAATTATCCTAATAAGAATTGTATTTTCTTTTATTCAAAATGAACCCTAAATTTATATCCAAATATTTTTAATGCGACGATGTTTGTTCTCAAGTTCTTATCTTAATTTTATGAGACATCAGTACTACTTACAAGTTGTTTATACTTAAAAATTTAAGTTTATATTATATTATATTATATTATATTATATTATATATATATATATATTTAAGTATGAATTTTAAATTTTATTATTATATTTGGCATGTCATGCCGTGTCCGTGTCCTATATTTTAGAAAATAGTCGTGTCGCCGTGTCGTGTCGTGTCGCGTGTCCCCGTGTCGTGTCCGTGCTTCATAGGTGCACTTTTAGTAATATGAAAAAGTATACTATGCCTTTTTGTCATCTGGTAAATCAAAACTATTATATATTTAAGCTATCAATGAAAGATTGGTTACTAAGGAAACAAGAGACTGATTCAAATAAAATGTAGGTCTGGACCATAATGCATCTATTATAACTTATGAGTAAATTGCCCAGCAATTATATAAAGATGTGTTCAGGGATGTGATTCTATAAGCTTGCACATGTTTAATTGTCTTAAACATATGTAAAGATGCACACTAATCAGGCCAGTAAATTCTAAACCTATTTAAATGAGTGAAGTTGACTTTCTCCGGTATCTACAACTCCACAGCAAGCCAACCCTAGTAGTTGCTTCTCCGTCATCACCTCATAGCAGTCTTCCTGCTTTCCCACACTCACCACCTACATCTCCTTGTGTTGAAGAGAATACTCCAACAACACCGCCGGCAACAGGCACATCAAGACCTGTTGATAGCTCGACGGTATTTGCATCTCCACCTCCAAGAACTCGCCTTCTAGTTGATATCTATCAACAAACAAATCCAATGGCTCCATTTCCTATCACTGCTAGCAAGCATCCTCTTCCTACTGCTTTAGTTGCCTCCATACATACGCCAGAACCAACTTGCTTTACCCAAGCATCAAAAGATCGTGTTTGGCGTATGACAATGGCTACCGAGTTTGATGCTCTACTTCGTAATGGATTCTGGGTCCTTGTTCCTCGTATTCCATCTATGAATGTAATAGGTTGCAAATGAATGTACAAACTCAAGCATCAAGCAAATGGATCAATCGAAAGGCATAAAACCCATCTTGTGGCTAAAGGATATCACCAACAACTGAGACAAGACTAAATAAATACTTTCAGTCCAGTCATCAAGATTACAACTATTTGATTATTAGTTTCAATTGCCATTTATTTGACTTGGAGTGTTCGCCAACTTGATGTCTCCAATGCATTTCTTCACGGATCTCTTCAAGAAACCGTTTATATGAAGTAACCACCAGGCTTTACTCATCCCTTATATACATCTCATATCTGTCATTTGCGAAAAATCTCTTTATGGCCTCAAATAGGCTCCTCAGGTTGGTTCAATCGGCTTGGAGATTGGCTTCAGACACAAGAATTCCAAGGAACTAAGATAGACACCTCTCTCTTTTATCGATGTACATTTTCTAAGATTTTTATTCTTATATATGTCGATGATATTTTGATAACAGGAAATGATCTCAAGGCCATTACTACAGTTATTCACTCTATAAGTCGAGAGTTTTCAATTACATATCTTGAGCACGCACATTATTTATTTGGTATCGAGCTTCAACAACATTCTGCTAGTTATCTTTTGTCTCAAAGAAAATATATTCTTGGCCTTCTTCAACGTGCTAAAATGGATGGTGCCCATCCCCTCTTTACACCTGTAGGAAATCTCTCCGTAAAATGCACTCAGCCAATGAAAGACCCATTGCTTTCGCCATCAATCATTCCAATCAATTTATGCATGCCCCCAGTGAAGATCGTTAGGCATCCGTTAAACACATTCTTCTTTATCTAAAAGGCACCATTCTCCATGGTCTTGTTATCCACCGCAATTCAGATTACAACCTGCATACATTCAATGATGCTGATTAGGCTAGCACCCCCGAAGACCGACGCTCAACTGTTGGTTTTCTAATATTTCGAGAAAAAAATCTGGTTTCATGGAACTCCAAGAAGCAACCAACAGTATTCCGCTCACGTACTGAGGCCGAATATAAAGCTATTACCAATGTGCTTGGCTCCAATCTCTTATTAGGGCCCTGTCAATCTAGTGTTTTATGCACGAACTAAGCATATTAAAATTGATTTTTATTTTGTTCGTGTTGCTACCCATCAACTCAAGGTGTCTTACATCTCCACAAAAGACCAACATGTAGACATACTCAAAAAACCATTATCCAGACAACACTTTGAGATGTTGCACACCAATCTTAGCATCATCTCACCTACGCTAAGATTGCAGGGAGGTAATAGAGGCATTACATAAATGCAATAATGTGAAATTATTATTAGCCAACACAAGATCAATTTATTACCAATTCAAGTTTCCCTGTAGCAGGAATGTATTTTAGAGAAATGTGTATTTACCTTCTAGAGAGATTCTCCACTAAGGAGATTTATTGTATGCCATAATTTCACCCCTTGAAAGTCAATTATAATAGGAGACCACAAGAGTAAATAAAATCGATACAAAATTCTCCTCTCTCTCTCTCTCTCTGCTCTTATCACATGAAAGGTCTATCCTTTCTGGCTAATTTTTTTATTAATCACTTTCTCTAATAGGTTTGGGCTAGCCATGCTGAAGACAAATAATCAGGAACATCACTCCAGGGCATCTGATTTGCCCTATATAGGAAAAAGGAATGAATATGTGCAGGTAAAGCATACACATCCTTTTTCTTTAGTCTGGGCAAATTGGACAGTCTGAAATTAATTGGAGTTAATCGGAATTTTGAAAATTAGCTAGGAGCAATGTGTTCCTAATTTATGCTGGTCAGCCATTTCTCCTTGAAATTATTTCTAATCAAAATTATATCTTTTTGCAAGAGCCATAATTGGATGCCAATGAAAGACTTACCAATTAATGATGAGCAGCCTCTAGGTCATAGTTCTAATCACATGTTGATCTTATTATCTAACATATTGTAGACACATTACATTTATTTCAAGATTGCAAACTTACACATATAACACGTAATGTAAATAGTGCAGCTGATTTTTTGACACACATTAGGTGATTTTTATTGGAAGAGGGGTATGCCCTTTCCTATAGATTTGTGCAACATTTTCAAAGGAAATGTTGGTTGATTTTTGTGCATTTTTTACCCTTATTTTAGTTTACTGCTAAGACTATGTCATATTTCAAAAAAAAATTGTAGCTCTTTCCCACTTGGCCAGTACTATTGCACATAAGACCTTTTCCCCTAAATTTAATAGTCGGTTACATTCAGGATGAAGGGACAAATGAAGCAAAAATGAGGAACGAAAGATCAAGGGATTCCGCTTACTAGCAAGCTGAAGCCGGTTACGTTAGCGAAGGACGTAGCAAGGGAAGCGCCGGAGAGCTCAAGCTCGCCGAGATGGCCGGCGAACATAAGAGAGATCAGCTGGAGGAGGTACTGGAAAAGGTTAACGGCGATAAGCGGCGCCGCCAATCCCAGCAGCCGCTTCGCCTCCGCGAGGAGCTCAGAACCTAACCGTGGGAAGCGAGAAGAAGAACAACAGGACGATAGTGAGCAACACTTTCGGAATGAAGAGGACGATGATGGAGCATCAGTGGAAGTAGATAAACTTTCGAGAAGAGGGGATGATAAGGGCGACGGGCTCATCTCCTCTCCTGATCTGCCTCTCACTTTTCGATCACCGTGAATAATCGCCGGCGAACTCTCAAATATGTATGGGTTGGAGGGGCGATCATTACGCACGATACGTCACTCGTTCGAATTTCCCCCAGATTTTATTTTTCAAGAAATTTACAATGATTGTAATCATCCAGCAAATTCTATCCTCGAGTAGAAATATATTTGTTTTTCTTGTATCAAAAAAAATATTTATGGCTTGAATTTAATTTGTTCTAAATTAAATTAATTTAATATTTATAAAATTATATATATTTAATTTTTCTATATTATATATATAGATATGTGTGAGTTTTGTTAAACAACTTTTTAAAACATATATAAAATAAAGATATAAATTAAACAGTATATATATAATATAAATTTAATGGAATTATAATATATAATATATAATATATATAATAAATATTTAAATCAGAAAATAAAATTAAAATTAAGTTCAAATTTATTGAAAATTGAATAAATTTTTGTTATTCAATTTTAGTTAACTCCATTTAAATTCTACTTAAATACAAAAAAAAATTAAGTTTGAATTGTATTTAACTCGCAACTGGGGGTTGATTTTTTAGGAATAGAATTTTAATCTGTATAATTTATAATAAAATAAATATAAATTCTAACCCTCTGCTTAAATTTATTATTTAAATAAAAGGGGATTTACATGTATCACCCCTAAAGTAGCTCTTTTTACTTATTTAACCCCTTAAATTAAGTAATTACTAGCTTCACCCCTCATTTACATGAAAAATTTCAGCCATCACCCCCTCAGTATGTTCCGTCTTCTCTGTCGTTCTTTTAACCTGACCATAGTTAAAACTTTCCTCTTTCACCTCTTTGCAAAAACCCTAGCGCATGTTTTCTCCCCCTGAGCTTTTCCGAAACTTTCCTCTCCACGCACAAAGCGTCGCCGGTGCCTTCGCAGATCAACCAAGTCTCCACCTCCCGGTGCCTTTGCTGAAGCTTTCCCCTCCACCTCCTTCGCAGACCATCTCCTCTTCGCCGCAGAGCTTCCCCGGTAAGATCATCTCCTCCGTGGAGCTTACTCGTTCCTTCGCCGAACCTTTCCTCTCCATCGCAGAGCTTCCCAGGTAAGATCCTCTCCTCCGTGGAGCTTACTCGTTTCATCGCCAAAACTTTCCTCTCCACCGCAGAGCGTCGTCGGTGCCTTTGTGGATCTTGTCGTCTCCACCTCGAAGCTTTCTCGGTACCTTCGCTGAAGCTTTCCCCTCCACCTCCTTAGCAGATCGTCTCCTCTCTGCCGCGAGCTTCCCCGGTAACTTCACAGATCGCCTCCTCTGCGCATTCCGTCGCTGAAGGTTTTCTCACTTTTGATCCTTTAACATTTTGATATGGTTCCAGGTCTTAAGATTTGTTATATTATTTACAATTTTTTTTCAATTAAATTCTTTCTCATCCAGCAGTAAAACTGTTCTCTTTACTCAAAGTGAACTGCACTCCACTAATTTGAATCTTGAAAACTATAATTGCCTTTGTGACAACTAAAAAATTTTGAAAGCTTTGACACTATTAATCTATGTTGGGGTATGATCTATATTGTAGCAAACCTTTCGTATATTATAATTAATTAACATATTTTTTTAGCATTTGTCTCTTTTATAAATTTTAATTTATTCGCAGATGTCGAGCAGCTATAGCTATTCATCTCCAAATCTTAACCCTGCAAATTTTCATCTTCAATGTGAGTGCAATCGAGCATGTGGTTTATATACTTGTCGAAAAGAAGGTGAAAACCAAGGGAGGAGATTTTTTCGATGCCAACGATACAAAACTAAAGATGATTGTGGCTTTTTTAAATGGGCTGATGACGCAGTTCACACAACAGTTGACCTAAAGTATCAGTTAATAGCACAAGATGCAAGGAACAAAGCAGAATTTCAAAGATTTTATAATTTCCTGAAATTCATTTCAGCAGTTGTAGTTTTTAGCGCAGTTTGGAATATATTCTATCATTAATGTGACTTGGAATGTATTTTGGTATTAATGTTATCTGAGATCCATATATATTGGTGGTATTATACTGTGATTCTATCTATGTTATGACATTACTAAGTAGAGTTTTAAGTCATTATTTTATCTTATATTATTTTTATATTTTTATTGTATTGTCAATCTATCTTATGTTATTTTTCTATAATCTGAAGATAGCTTATACATTCTACATCCATTTTGATTGTTCTTTGCCTTCCATTATAATATTTCAGTCTTTCTGTATTCCCAACCTTCTTCCAAAAACAGCATATTTCAAAACAATACTAAATTGATGAGATTCAGCCATCATTTTAACTGGAAAAATTGCAAAAAAGACACAAACCTTGAAATCTTGGAATATATCAGAATGTTAAGGATTATATCATCACATTAGGTCTCAGAATTTGTCAAAAATGATACCTTATTTGTATGCAGACTGCGGCGACACTCCTTGGTGGAGAGAAAACCTTCAGCAAAGAAATGCGCAAAGGAGATGATCTGCGAAGGAGGTGGAGGGGAAAGCTTCAGCGAAGGCACCGAGAAAGCTTCAAGGTGGAGACGACCATATCAAAATGTTAAAGGATCAAAAGTGAGAAAACCTTCAGCGACGGAATGAGCAGAAGAGGCGATTTGTGAAGTTACCGAGGAAGATTCGCGGCAGAGAGGAGACGATCTGCCAAGGAGGTGGAGGGGAAAGATTCAGCGAAGGCATCGAGAAAGCTTCGAGGTGGAGACGACAAGATCCTCAAAGGCACCGGCGACGCTCTGCGGTGGAGAGGAAAGTTTCGGCGATGAAACGATTAAGCTCCACGGAGGAGAGGATCTTACCTGGGAAGCTCTGCGATGGAGAGGAAAGGTTCGGCGAAGGAACGAGTAAGCTTCACGGAGGAGATGATCTTACCGGGGAAGCTCTGCGGCGAAGAGGAGATGGTCTGCGAAGGAGGTGGAGGGGAAAGCTTCAGCGAAGGCACCGGGAGGTGGAGACTTGGTTGATCTGCGAAGGCACCGACGACGCTTTGTGCGTGGAGAGGAAAGTTTCGGAAAAGCTCAGGGGGAGAAAACATGCGCTAGGGTTTTTGCAAAGAGGTGAAAGAGGAAAGTTTTAACTATGGTCAGGTTAAAAGAACGGCAGAGAAAACGGAACATACTGGGGGGGTGATGGCTGAATTTTTTCATGTAAATGAGAGGTGAAGCTAGTAATTACTTAATTTAAGGGGTTAAATAAGTAAAAAGAGCTACTTTAGGGGTGATACATGTAAATCCCCCTAAATAAAATCAATTTATCTCGTTAATATTTCAAGTCCGACAGCCTAGTTGGAAAAATTGTTTTAATTTTAAAAAATCTTATTCTTTAGCACAAATCAAAAATCATCATATGTGTATACTTCGAATTAATATAAAAATAAAAAATTTGATAGTGGTTCCTTTATTTTTATGTATATCAAAAATGTAAAAAGTCACCTTTATAGTATTTATTTTAAGACAATATACAATATTCACCTTTTTATCACCTTTTTTATTAAAAAATTAAGGGATAATTACACTCAGGTCCCTGAGTTTAAGACTTAATATCATAAAAGTCCATATTTTTAAAATTAAACATCAGGGTCCCTAGTTTTTAAAAAATTATCATATGAGTCCTTTTTTTAATTATTATTATTTAAAAAATTTAAAAATACCATTATACCCTTACCTCGCTCTCTCTCTCTCCACCCAATCCGGTGGCCGCAATACCGTCGATGACAGCGCGCAGTCACCGCGCCACCCTGCGCGGCCTCCGGCAGCTTCGCACGGCCACGCGCAGTCGCCGCCCGCAGTTACTGACTTTCTCTAAATTTATGTTTAGTTGATGTTACTTTAATTTTTTATAGATATACTCATTTCTCATTTTGTCCCTTCATATATACCCACTCATTTACTTTAGCTTCATTATTTCTGCAATACTTATTTTTTTATATATTTTTATTTTTATGCTAATATTTAGTATTATATATCATTAATTTTACTATTGTTCTATAAAATTTACCTTTAAATTTGAAAAAAAATTTATTATATAATACATCAAATGTATTTCTCTAATTTATTGATTATGTAATTAGATCTTGCTTATAATGATATTATTATGGGATAATTACCTACATGTCACACCATTTAGCTTTATTTATGTATTACTCATCCATTCTTAGTTAATTACGCTATGCACACTCAAAATATTATAATATCTTACATATACACATTTTAACTTATTTCTATTATAATGAGTAATCATAATTTTTCAATAACCTAACTATAGTTAGATTACAAAAAATTTGAGCTGTTTATCATATTATTTTAAGGATATTTAAATATATTTTGAGTGAAAATCCAAAAACTTTGATGTTTAAGTGGTGGCAAGGGAAGAAGACATCCTCGACGTGAATTGATTTTAGGACAAATCAGCGCTTTAGTGTGGCATTGAGGAAGAAAAAAAATATATCAGTAAAGATAAAAATATAATTTTAATGATTTACTAACGAAATATTTTTTTTCAAATAGATTTTGATTGAGTTTTAACTCAAGTGTGCGAATGTAAGAATTTGTAATGTTTTGAGTGTGCATAGCGTAATTAACTAAGAATGAATGGATAATACATAAATAAAGCTAAATGGTGTTGCATATAAATAATTACTCTTATTATTATTTATTTTACTGTTATTTTATACGATTAACTTAAAATATCAAAACTACCTCTCTTTCAAATAATTTAATCACAAAATATCACAACACCAGTATAACATATCATAAAAATACTAAATATCATTTTTTTTATTGTTCTTATTAAAAATTATTTATATATCAGCATATCACCTCTTAAACTCTTATCAGTAAATTTAATGCTATTTGTGTACGTTGCTCACGACAAAAATAATATATAAATAACATAAAATTATGATAATGTACATAATAAACAACCTTTTATTGTATTATTGATGCTCTCGATTATATATCCAAGGGATGTTTGAACTATTATTATATTAATATTATATCATATAATTTAGATATTATTTTTTGAGTAATAATTTAATAATTTTTTAGAAAAATTATCTATATATGCCATTAAGGAGGACTTTGGTATAATATCATCATAATATTATGTTATGTTATTTTTAAAAAATAATTATTTGGTTTGATTATATGTGTAATATTATTGTTGATAATCTTTTAAGAAATTATAGAAATGTCACTCAAACAATAATGATATCTAAATAATATTGAATTAAAATATCTATTAAATTAAATAATATTTTTTTAGATAAAATGATATAGTACTAAAATAATATTAAATTAAATATATTAAATAATAAATCAATAATTAATTAAGCAATCAAAAATTAAAAGAAAATATTGAATAATTGTGGGACTATTTGACATTCCGCTTCAAAATAAATAGAATTAAATTTAAAGTTTGAAGTTGCTTTATTTAAATGAAGTGGCTGTAAACTTGAATTCTGTTTGGACGAAAAACAATTTAAATTTAGCTTTGAATTTACTTTAATTTATTTTTGTTTAGATAAACATTAATTTTGAAACTTGGAATCTCCTGAAACCACGTTTTTGATGGTTTCGATTTCATGGCCTTGATACTGCTTCATGCTAGTGAAATGAATTCAGTTTTTTTTTTATGAATTATAACTATTTAATATCTAAAAATTTCTTAAATTGCTTGAAATCAGATGAAACTAACTATCAAACGTGGCCTTTAGAAATAGAAAGGAATGTCTAGAGGGAGATGAGAGTGAGAGATACAAAATTATTTAATGCTGCATTAATATTTCATGTACCTGATCAGTTTCAGCACAAAAGGAGAGAGAGAGAGAGAGAGAGAGAGAGAGAGAGAGAGAGAGAGAGAGCAGAGAGGCTGGCTTCTTTCTCTCAGTCAACCTGGGCATACCAAATCCCCTGAATCTTCACATCCTTGGGCGCCTTCGACCCCAGATCCGTATCCGACGTCTGCAGGCTCTCGAAAACTCCGATGAGCTCGCCGGAGTCCGGTTTGCTCTTCGTCACGCTCAGGCTGATCTTCCCACTGCCGGAGGTAGCATTCTTGATGTTCTCCTTCTCCAGATCCTCCTCATCCCCCCTCCCTCCGGCCGGCAGCGCCAACGCGCTGTCGTACCCCGACGATCCTCCCCGCCCCTTTGGGTCCAGGAATGACGTACCCCGGTAGCTCGGCACCAGGACCTGCCCGCTGAAGCTGTCCGGCTTCCCGGTCGCCACGAGCTGCTTCACGGAGAAGAGAAAGGGGACCCGCTCGCCGCCTGGGAGCTGGACGGTGACGGCGGCGTAGTCGATGCCGTCTTTCTCCTCAAATTTGATATTGCCGTCCGGCGAGACCTGTTGGAGGCGGAGGCAGAATCATATAGAATTCTTTTTTTAATGTAAATCATAGAGGTAAATTGCATCTGAGCCCTGAAATTAAAAGAATATTATAAATTAATTTTAACTTTTTATAAATTTCAATTTAAGTCCAGGCACGTTTGATTCGACTTTTTTTTAGACAAGAAAAAAGAACTATTTTATTTTTTAAATTTAATGAGAAAAAAAATTATTTTACTATTAAAAAATATATAAAATATGAAATATTTTTAATTATAATATTCATATTTATATTAGATGTGAAATAAAATTGATTTTTATAGTTGAAATTTGTGTTGGGCAAAAATCTCGCCTCGAACCAAATGAGGCAATTTCAAAAGCTCTACAGTTTTGATCAACATAATTGCTAAAGTTTTGCTAATATGTAAAATTATTTTAATTTATTAATTTAATGAATTTTTTTAATATAATTGTAAAATATTAATATTAATATTTTTTTAATTTAAAATTTTTAATGCATAAAAAATAAAAAATGAGAAAAGTTAAATTTTGAATTTTTATTAGATTTTCAAAAAAATATGATAATAAAAAACGGAATGATCCTTTAAAATATATAAATGACTAAAATTAATAAAAAAAAATCAAATTTCACATATTTTATTAAAAAAGTAGTGAAAATAGTGAGATTCTAAACGGCCAATTCAAATTATAGCTCTTAAAGAGTTGAGGTCAATTCACAATGTGCTTCCAACCACAGTGGCCCGAATGCCATTTACCCTAATTATTTTAAATAAAATGCCCATTATCCTTCAAAAAAACTAATTCCATCCAATTAAATAAATCATTAATTCCATCTAAGTTCATAATTAAAAGCAAAAATGTGCCATTTGAATTTCTACTATCCAATTTTTTTCCACTTGAGCTACAAATTTCATTAAATTTGGCCGTCAACTTGTAACTATGCATATACCCTAAGCAACCTCATAAGTCATGCATAATGCACACGACTTATAATTTATTTATACGACATCATCCAAACAACATAATAATATCATTTTTCAATTATTTTCGAAACAAAATATATGTCTAATTTAATTTTATTAGAAACATTGACATTTTGAAGCCTTAACTTCTCTATCTCCATGATCTATTATTTTCCTATTAATAGAAAAATAAATATTTATCAAAAAAAATATAGAAACACAAATATAAGCTACTAATCTAGCACAAGAGAAGAAGGGAGGAGAGATGATGCAAGGTATTTAAGTAAGCATATACCTACATAATTAATGTTCTCAAAATTTTAATGTTATAGGTATTATTATTTGACATAAATTAATGACTATTGTTAACAATTAAATATATAACATAAGATAAATATTATTCAAATTTCTGAAGTTACAGGATAATATCAAATTTATCTATAATTTTAAGGGCCTGTGTGATAAAACAATTAATTTAATCTTATCGTAAAATTTATAAATGTGTATATAATGAGAAATAAAATTAATTATGTTAAAAATTATTGAGATCGTAGACATATATAATATTACCTCTAAGTTCAAAAATTTGAATGATATTTATCCTAAATATTAATATACAAATAATCTTGTAGTCTTTAAACAAAATCAGGCTAGCTTAAATAATCATTTGAACTTCACTAGCTATTAAAATTAATCTGAGTAGTGAAATTTAGGCCTCGTTCGATTCGAACTTTTCTTTAAGTAAGATTTAAAAAATTATTTTTTAAATTTAATGGGAGACAAACTTTATTTTAATATTAGAAAGTGCATAAAATGTTAAATAATTTCAATTTTAATATTTGTATGTATATTGGATGTGAAATAAAGCTAATTTTTATAGTTGAAATTTGTGTTGGGCAAAAAAATTTGCCTTGAACCAAATGAGGTCTTAAGGTTTTGCATTTTTCAACAATACCTCGAGGGGGCCTTCGATCTCATCAAGGGTGTAGGTGAGGCGGGTCATGAGCTTGGTTGGCTGGAACTCTGGCGGGGAATTCTTCGTGATGCCCTCGGCCTTGACGGAGAAGGACGTGGGCTCGAGGCAGAGCTTCTTGATGTAGTATTTGCCGGGCTTGAACGAGAAGGAGTCGTAGCCGCCAATGATGGTGGGGCACTGGTTCGCCGTGCCGGTGCCCTTCACCTCCGTGTACGTCCTGCTTTGGATCTCATCGTAGGTCAGCCGTTTAGGAACCCCTTCGGCATTGACTCCCTGCAAAACGAAAAATTTTGAATTTAACGGTCAACTCCAACTACCTAGGGCTAGCCATAAGCTGAGTTCAACTGCATTTGTGCCAATCAGATAAATTTGATTCAATATTATTATAATAGAGCATGACATAATCTGCAAAAATTAATTATTTAAATTTTATATCATGCTTAGTAAAACATTACAAATTTGCTACACAAAAATAACGTCAAGTTACTTAAAATTAATTTAAATTACTTTTTTTATTATTATTTTTTAATATAAATATTACAAATTACTAACATATAGATAACATAATCATATAAAAAAGCCCCTCTCAGTTTGAATTCAACTTGACCTCAAAATTAATCTAAAATTAGGTGTAGCATTTTTGTTAGTATTATATTTTTTTGTAACATTATTAATATTAAATTAGAATAACTAGAATATGTCCATATCAAGAATAATTAGAATAAAACTATTTTATATTTTTAAATAAGCTCGAAAATAATTTTAAGTGAGGAACTGCTCCCTTGAACTTAGCTCAATGAGTTTTTGACTTAGATATTTACGACTTAAAAGCTCAACACGAATTTATTTAAATTAAATTGGCTAAGAACGAAAATCAAATGAGTTAACAGTTCAATTTTAAATTGCTCTATTCACGTATGAACAGATTACTTATGACAAATTTATCTCCTCAATTTTAAATTGCTCAATTTTCATTTCAATTTTTGCTCATGACAATTTTAATAGTTTCAATTTTAACTTCAAATTTTTTGACTTAAAAATTCAAAATTTGAGAACTTTTGTCTTAAAAATGTGAAATTTTTTACTTAAACTTGCCATGTTTGGCACGAAGACCAAAATCAGAACTAAAATAGTACTAGTTTAAAAAACAATAATAATAATAATAATAAATAAATAAATAATTTTTTTAAATTATTCTACACAAAATTCTAATTTAAAAAAATATTATTTTATATCACATACTTAACAATTTTCAATAAAATTATCAACTTTATTTCACATCCTAGACCAAAATATTCGAATTGAATATGTGAATTAAAATAATATTTTTTTTATATTTAAATTTGTGTAGAACAATTTAAAATTTTATTTACTATTATTATTATTTAAATTAATATCATTTTGGTTCTTATTTTGGTTAGTTTTTGATAGGCTTTAACTGAAATCAAATTTGATAAAACTTAAAACCATGAACAAAATTATCTAAAGAAGATTCAAAGTTTGATGACAGAGCCAAGTGAGAAGTAAAACAAACCGAGACGAGGAGGGCGGAGGCAGCGAGCGCGAAGCCAGCAAGCTTTGCCGCTGCGGCGCACTTCTGTGAGGCATCGTGGAGATCAGAATGGATGGAGCAGCTGATCCGGCCTGCGGCGGGCTCCAAGCCGAAGGCCTTGGAGAGCTGGAGAGGTGCCATCCTCAGTTGCAGTCCGACCAAGGGCCTCGTTGGTGGTCCGGCCTTAGCCGGCATCATTGTTGCCGCAGCTTGCAGTGAAACTGCCATCTTCGTTCCCCCTTAATTTCTTCCTCTCCCTCCTCCCTTTGATTCTGTGAAGAGGATTGATCAGTGGTATTATTCTTTGTGGGAGATAAGGCAATTGGATAAGGGGAGGCCGGCCATTGGTGGATACAGGACACGTGTCAGAAACTGGTTGGTTCCGCATGTCGTAAAATCTTCATTTGTGTGGGGGGCCCTAGCTATATGGATTTGCAATTTACATCCAGAGACTTCCAACATTTCCTTTCTCTTGAGCAAGATTTTGAAAATCGGACCGGCTTCAGAACCGGTAGACTGAAAAATTCAATGGTCGAACCGGGGTTAAACCGGGGTCAAACCGGAATAAAGTAAAAATTAAAAAAATTAATAAAATATAATATAAATATAGTTAAAATATATATTATTCACACATCAATACAATAGTTAGACATAAAATAAATGTTTAATAATTGAATTTAACAAATAATATCTTATGTCAATAACTCAAATAATTCCAAGCAAATTGAAATAACAATAAACCAACAAAATATTCGCAAATCACAAATTGAGTATAATATTTAGTACATCATTAAAAGATCTGAATAAATGTATGCTTTATCAATATTAAAATACTAAATCATTTCATCATTTTATATCACTAAAATACTAAAATACTAAATCATTCCGAAAGGATGGGGGGCTGGAGAGGAGAGTGCGAGGAAAGGAAAATCGCGAGTTCGTGATTGTCGCGTGAGTAGAGGCCGCAGAACGGAGGCTGAGTTAGGGACCCAGAGTTTATAATTTTTTATTTAATTTTAAACTCAACCCGTCCAACCGTACCGGTTCACCGGTTGACCGGTTGAACCGCGATTTAGACCAGTTCTGGCTGGTTTTAAGCATATTCGGTTATAAAATTAAATCAGACCGGTTGGCTGGCCGATTCACGGTTCGACCGGTTGAACCTACCGGTTCAGTCCGATTTTTAAAACCTTGCTCTTAAGTAGAGCATTTTCCGTTACTTGTTTACAAAAATCAGGCTATATTTGATTAATTTAACTTAATTTTAATCATTTTTTCCATATCATGGCCCTACTTTGGTTTCAGTAGTTAATAATAAAATAAATTTTAATATAATTGAACACAAGATTAATTAGGCCGCCAAATTAGAACAAATTCGAGTCAAGCTTATCATAAAGCTCAATATATTTAGTCTCGTTTGGTTCCTTTGCCCAACACAAATTTTAATTATAAAAATTAATTTTATTTTATTTTCAATATAAATATGAATATTAAAATTTAAAGTATTTCATATTTTACATATTTTCTAATAGTAAAATAAATTTCTTTTTCATTAAACTTTAAAAATAAAATATTTTTATTCTCTTGGCAGAAAAAAGAAGCTCGAACCAAATGAAAATGTACATTTCTTAGATTCTAAGCTGAAGAAACTAGTAAAACAAAGCATGACGAGCTTAACAACAACAGCCACCAAAAATAAATTGCCTTTCAACAAAAATTATTATTATTAGATAAATACATTTCATTGAATTTCAGTCCAAGTCCAAAAAAATGCACTTTATTTTCTCGAGCAAATGCATAATTATTTTTTATCCTTTTAAAGTGAGTAAGTATGAAAACAAAATATCACGAGTATCTACTTGAGTGACAAACAAGTGCTACGCAGGAGAATAAAACATAAGGTAAATTACATTTAGATCTTTAAGGCATAATATATAATTATCACACAAATCCATAAAATTAACAATTAAATCCCTAACTTTTGACATAATTATCAATAACTTTTTTTTATTATTACAATTCTCTCTCTTTACTCTATTTCTTGCTCTCTGTGCGCAAGCCGCAGATAGGCAGCCAGCAATGAAGCATAGATACTTTTATTTCGCATGAAGTGTCGTGTCGGACACTGCTCAGAACACAGACACGAGGGGACACGGGGGACACCGTATCGGACACGCCATGTGGCGTGTTCGAATAAAATAATATTAAAAAAAACCCGACACTCTTCGGACACGCTAGGATACTTGAGAACACGGCCGGACACTTTTGGACACTACTGGACACTTTGGACACTTATTTTAAAAAACTATTTATATTTTTTACTATAAAATTAATCTTAAAATAAAAAAATAACTCCAAAACCCTAATTCTAATCACGTAACCCGCACGCGCGTCCCAGCTCTGCGACTATTCGGCTGCTGCGAATCGCTCCTCCTGCACGTCAAGAATCGTCGGCCGGCGGCAGATAAGGGTGTTAATATGGATCGAAGATCGAAAAAATTAAATCGATTTTAGTTCGAATCGAAATCGAGTTGACCTAAATAAGCTGACTAATTAGCCAAAAGTTCGGCTCGGTAATAATTTGGAGCCGATTTTAAGCCGGGATAGGCTCGACTCAATCCAACTCGAAATCAGCTCGAATTAAAATATATTATATATTATAATATATATATATAATATATGCATATAACATATGTTAAATATAATATATATATAAATTATAAACTGAGCCGATCTTAAGCCGGATCGAGTTGAGCTTACCCGGCTCGAGATCAGCTCAAAAAAAATTTGAGATTTGATTCATTTTCGAGCCAGGCGAAAATGAATCGAAATCGGCTTGAATTCTGTTGGAATCGACTCGAGCCAACTCGAAGTCGAACTCAATCGAGCTCGAGTCGATTGAAATGTGATCAGTGCAATTTCGAGCCAGTATTAGCTTGGCTCAAAATCGGATCAGTAACAGCCCTAGCGGCAGAGCTCGCGTGATCATCTCTCGCGGCCTCTTCGGCTCCTCTTCCTCGTGCTCTCGCCGCAGCTCTCGCGGCTCGCCGGCTCCTCTTGCGCGGATCTCTCTCCGTCGTCGCCTCACGAGGAACTCCCGCCCAGTCGCCGTCGTCGTCGGCCTCTGTTCCTCGAACTCTCGTCGTGGCTTAATTTTGCCTCGTGTGGATCATTTCTCGCGGCTCGCTGGCTACTCTCGCACGCCTGATCCCTCGACTTCGCCTTCCTCCCAACCTGCGCACGTCATCGATCATCCCCACTTCTCCATCGAAACACTGAGGTAAACAGCACACACCGCACTACTCTGATCCTTATAAGATTTCTGATTTTTTCTATGCTGTGGTTGAATTTTGAATTGCTCTACTGTTTTTATTAACTTGTTATTGTTGCTAGATTGTTATGCTTCCTTGCTTTCATCCATTTGTTTCAGGATTGTTGATATTCTACTGTTCTATCGTCATATTATTTCATGCTTTTTTCGTTGTGTTTCTGTCAGCTGAATTAGCAATTAACCTGATCCCTTTAATAAACAGGTCAAAATTCATGACTCATACTCAAAATTTTTTGGTTGAGTTCATAGGTCGAATTATATATTGCCGCCCCTACTTACGAGAGAAAGAAAAGGAGGGCAGGCTTGCGCAAGCCTTTCCTCCTTTGCTCAGCCAAGTGAGGGGGGTGTGAAATCCGCATGTAGCACGACCCCTTTGCACCCTACTCGAACAAGCGGGAGGAGAGAGGACGGGATAGAGAGAGAATAAGAGATAAAATAGTCATCAATTTATTATGAGCTTAAAACAAAAATAATAGAAAAATTAAACATATATTTTTTATTGTAATTAGAAATTAAAAATTTTAAAATATGAACCTACTATAAATTATACACTAATCTCAAGATCAAATGTAATTTACCTCTCTATTTTTTTAATATCTTAGAATGCTTCAATTTCTCCTTTCCTAATGGAAACTTTTTTTTTTAATTCCGGGTTCTAACCCAGGACTTATGGTACACAAACAAGTAGTCTATAAAAGAGCATCACCTTAATTTTATCGATTAATTTAGGAACATTTATATATATACCACATAAATCTTCTAATATTATATCATAAATATTATTTTTCACAAAATTTATATTATAGAATATTTTTGTAAAAAAATATATATATGATGTAATACATCAAAATTTATGTGGTAAATAGGTAAAAATTTCATTAATTTAATACTACATAGATTATGGAATTTAACAAGTAAAATAGAAAAGCCCGAGGACTTGAAACCATTTATGACTGTGGAACGAATTTTTGATTTTCATATTTATTTACGGGGCATTTCATAAACATTTTGTCATATTAGTTAAAAATTTTCATTATTTAATTTAATATTATAAAAATAATAAATTATTACTAAAAGTAATTTCTACATGTCATAAAAAATTATTAATATTTGGTTAATAATTATTTTCTCCGATTACTTGATTAGATTGAACATTAAAAATATAATTTTCTAAATTAACTAAATTAATCTACTAATTAGAGAAAATACCATTTATTAGATTTTCATATTAATACTAATGAACCTACTTGCACATATTATCTCAAATTAAAAATTAATTTAATAGTTTGAAAACTAAATGAAGTTAATTGCATACAGACCCAAACTAAAAACTTAATTGCTATGAACCCTAATTTAAAATACTATGAATTTGATGCCTAATGTTGAGGATGCCATATTGAGGATTATGAGGATGGGAAACACTCGCCTACACAAAAAGTAGACTTTTTTTCTGAAAGAAAAAAAGTAGAGAACTTCTAACACATTAATTCACAAAACTTTGATAAAAAAGGGCTTCGCAATATTATAGAACTTAGAACTTACAGACAACAAATAGAAATACAGAAACACGACATGATACAATTTAGAGGATATATAGAAGCGTAAGAACTCTTAATCTCAATCTTGTTATGATGAACTTTAGCTCATACTTTATTTTAAGAAGACAAGAAAATTTAAGCAAAAATATCGAATGATTCTTCTCATGGACTAATTATGAAACACAACTAAATATCTTTACAAAAAAGAAAAGAATAAAAATAATAGCAAATTTCAAAGGAGTGATGAATGAAACAATTATTTTCACTTATTGTCGTAACGGCGGTGGGGGGCATCTAGAGAACTCAGGCGGAATTTGATGTCTCCATGAGTCTGAAGCAGGCGGTGGCGGGCTTAAACCAACCCTTCCTCCGAGCTTCCTCCCTTTCACTACCAGTTCTGCAAAGACATAAAATCACAACTTCTGTGAGCAACCAGAGGTTAATTGTGAATTATCTACAGTAAGCAAAACTGTGAAAGAAAACCTCCATTATTAGCAGCCTGAAATTGGATAGAAAGAGAGCCGGCCAGCAGGAGGGCAAGAAAGAAGACCCTGAAGAAGAAAGAGAACTCCATCTTCTTCTTCCTCTGGGTCTTCTTCCTCATCAATCACTTAAAAAGGTCCATTTACTAATTTTATTTTCAGAGATCACCATTTTGGTCAAAATTGTAAAATATTTTATTGTTTTGTGAGCAGTTAACGCCTGCAATGTATATCACCATCTAGCCATTTGAATAACAATAAGAGTTGACGTAGCCAAGAGGAATAATTTTTTTTAAGTAACTGGTTATATTTCAATATTATACGAACAATTTCGTGGGTTTAATAATATTGCATTTAACCTTGTGTTTAGTGAACATAAGCTTGATCTATATGAAATTATAGACATATTGAGAACAGTAGATAAAAGAGATTAAAACATAAGAAAAAAAAAGCAACAAAGATTTACGTAGAGAGCCCCATATTAATCGGAAAAAATCAAGACGCCTATAATGGCATGCAATTTTATTTTGCTATAATTATAACAAGTACAAAACGGATTACAATAGTGATGACAGCATAGAAGATTTATTACCAAGGAAAAGAGGAGTTGACATATATCAAACTTTACTCAAAATAAAAATTTAAATTTCGAATAAAACTTGTCTCGCTCGAAATCGATTGGAAGCACTTTTCTAATATAAAATTATATGTGTTGTGACAAGAAAACAACCAGAAGAACAAAAAGGATTTTTTATGTAGAAAATCGGTTGAGCGTAAAAACCACGGCTCCTTTCGAAGAGGTTTCAAAGGTTTTCACTAATGTAAAACAATGAAATTACTATCAGAGAAGGGATTGAGTTCTCGAGGAAGAAAAGAAGAAAGAAAATCCGCTTTTTCCTATTACAATGTAATTTTTATATTCTGATCTAATTAATCGTGGAGTCACTTCAACGGAATGGGCTTCATCTCTGGTGTCAGACCAGCAATACCTACAAGGTGGTCATGCCATGGCCTTAGCTGCCAGGTATATAGACAGTACTATCTGAGTGGCAGGGAGGACCATAACTCTTTAAAAGCGGCATGGTCTTCCGTACCTCACATGCCTGTCAGTTCGATGTGATCCTTTCAGCTTGGTCTCTTCGACACTTGCTGTTCGACGTGGTATCTTCCTTGTTTGCCACTGAAGGCCGGTGACATCGATATCATGCAAGTTTTCACGTGTACGTTCCAGTTGAGGCGATGCGGATCCAAATGTAGTAATATATTTATAAAGTATAAGCTTAGTCCGGTGGAAACTATGCTTTGCGCTGAGAAATAAGAAAACAATACACGGAATGATAACTATTCAGACAAATGAATCTCTTTGTAGTTTGGTTATGAAAAATTTGAATTTGCTTTGACTTTTCTTCACTTCTAGAAAAACATTTTTTAAGGTCTATTTGGTGATAAAATAAATTTGATTTTACAATAAAATTCATATTCTTGCCTTGATATATATATATAATAAATAAATTTAATTAATTATGTTATAAATTATGTGAAATATAAAATAAAATTAGTTGAAATATTAAAAATAACTTTTTTTTATTAAAAATTACATATAATGTTATAAAAATTAATTTGTTATTGTTTTTTTTGAATTTTCATAATGAGTGAATTATCATTGTTTTTGACATAACTAAAATGATATTAAAACTAAGCAAGCATCATCACCAAAGAAAGAAATGTTCATACTTAATTAACTCAATCTATCTATATGTGTACGAATGACAATGATAAAATTTTAATATCAAAACTTCCTGCATCGATTATATGAATTTCTCTTCATTGTTATATACGAGAATAAATTTTATAAATTTGTAGTAAGACCAATAATGATATATGGTATTGAATGTTGACTTACAAATTAAAAAGAAATATATACATAAAATAAGTATTGTAGAAGTGAAGATACTAAAGTAGATTGTCAGTATACACAAAAGAATAGAATTAGAAATGAGTATATTAACGAGAAAATAAGAGTTGAACCAATTGAGGATAAATTTAGATAAATTTAGCTTATGTGATTTGGACATGTAAATCATAGGCTAATTGAAAATCCAGTTAGAAAAATTAAGCTATTAAATTTTACTCATGTACAAAAAGAAAGAGAGAGATAAAAAAAATATAACAAAAAACTATAAGAAGCTATCCTACTTACTTCGACTTAGATAAAAATTTGTTAATTGATAAAATACAATGAAAATAAAAGATTCATTTAGTCAACCTCACCTAGTGTGATTAAAGCTTGATTGTTGTTGTTGTAGCGTTTGATTCGAGCCAACTAAAGTTTTTTTGATGTGAAATCAATTTTTTATAAGTTTAATGAGCCTAATTATAATTCATATTTTTCTAAAAAATATTTCTTTTATATATTAAGATTAATTAAATAAAATATTATAAAACCACTCCAAAATTTTATGTGTATATTTATAATATTATGACTTTTATATAAGATATAATAACATATTTAGATATATAAAATTTTTCAATTGTATTTTAAATTAAATATTAAAAAATATAATAAAAAAATATAAGAAATAATCTTAACTATTTAAAGATAAATAAAAATTTATTATTTAATAGTACTATAAATATAAAAAAATTTATGTAACTAACTCCAATTAATGAGATAAAAATTTAATTTCATATTATTATATTTTAAAAAATTATAAATATATATTATACAAATATCAAGTAAATTTTAAATTGATTAATTATAAGTAATATTTTTCAATAAACATCAACCTCAAAGTCCTATGTAAATAAATTCCAGGATCAATAAATTACCATGGACCATGACTAAGCAGTCAACCCCATGCCATTTAAAATGATGGTGATAGGGTGGTGTGAACAGCTAACAAATCTGTGCATGGGCATTGAATCTCATTAAAAAAATTATATTTACATATTAATCACTCTTAAAATTTATTCACATATATATTATTTTATAATTTTTAATATTATAATAGCAATACATTATCAATATTACTATACTTAAATTATAATTAATTTAACTCAAATACCCATAGTAGTGAGCCACATTGATAATAGATAACAACTGATAGGCAGTAGCGAGAAGCACGGCCGTCAGCACTAACGAACAATGTGGTGTAATTGATCGACAACGGTGATAATCATATGGTAATCAAGGTGCCTGTGGGATAACATTAATTAGGCCAATAATGACTTATGTAAGAAATAATTTAAGTATATTTCATTCATTTCTAACAAAAGTTAATTTGAGTGATATATTATAATATTTAAAATTACAGAATGACATTAATATAAATAAATTTTGAAAAAAAATAAATATATAAATATAATTTTATAGAGCGGTATATATATTATTTTTGAGATTTTTACCCGTATGACACAAAAAACTTCAATATTTACTTATTAGACACCCTAAAGTTAAATATTATATGACACACACTTATTTATTTTAATTTTACAACCAACACACCCTAATTAAAAAATCCTTACATTTTATTTAAGTAAACCATACTTAAGTTATATTTTAACTTAAATAAAGTTCATAGGAATAAAATCTAACTCTCGGTGCACCTTAACTTAAATCTTACATGTTTAAAACTATTTAAATCTATTATTTATGTAGAATATTTTAAATCTAATCGTTAGATGCTCATCTTAATGATTAGATTTAATTTAAGATACAAAAGGGGTTAGATTTTATGCTATGAACCTTATTTAAGTTATGTTTTAACTTAAGTATGGTTTACTTAAATAAAATGTAAGGATTTTTTAAGTAGGGTGTGTTGGTTGTAAAATTAAAATAAATAAGTGTGTGTCATGTAATATTTAACTTTAGGGTGTCTAATAAGTAAATATTGAAGTTTTTTGTGTCATACGAGTAAAAACCCCATTATTTTTTCAGTGATAAAATATTCTACAATTCTGACTGAGTCTCTGAAAATGAAATTTGTAGGTGAGTTGGTTATATTAGTGATTGATGAGGGAGAAAGAACTAGGAAGATGGGATTCTCTCTTTTCATCAGGGGCTTCTTGCTTGCCTTCCTGCTAGTTAGCTCTCTCTATTTTCAATTTCAAGTTCAAGCTGCTAACGGAGGTTTTTTGTCTCTCACAATTTTGCTTATTGAAGATTTTACACAATTAACCTCTGGTTTCTCATAGAGAAATTATTTTGCAATTTAGAAGATATTTGATTTATTGTTATCTTGATATTATGTTATATAATTTAGATATTATGACATCTAAATCTCATCTTTTAATTAATAATTTTATAATTTTATTAGTTATAGATATCATTAAATTAAACAGTTGATATAATATTAAGATAGCATTGAACTAAACGCCTTTTTAATATTTTTTCAGATTTTGTGGTGAAAGGGAGAAAGCTTGGAGGAAGAACAGGTTTAAGCCCACCACCACCGATTCCAAACCCACCGGACCACCACGATGAATATTGTGATTATTTTTTAACTACTTTAATATTGACTATAAGCTTTTAACAGTTAATTTGGTGACAGCTTTTAAGTCAAGTGTATATCTTGAAGAAACTAAATTAAGGATTAATTGAATTTAAAGATTGAGAAGATTAAGAAAAGTTTTTATAGGTCCTCAGAAACTTAAATAAAATAGTATTTTATGTGAATTTGAATGCAATTTATTCTTGAATTATTTTAATGGCTGAAGTTAAAGTGAAATGAAGAGATGATTATGCTTAATATTAAATTAAGATTAGCATATATAATTTAACGAAGTTTTTCCTGATCAGTTTGTCATTTGGAATGAAAATAGTGAGTTGATCGACATGCAAATTAATTAGAATTATAATTTATCTTTCTCGCCTTCCAGCTTGCCTGCTTTCTCTATCCACCCCTTCTCAGTTTTGCTTAATGAAGATTTTTGATAATCTACCTCTGATTTCTTTTAATTTTCTCTTCTTTTTTTTCTGGTTTTGTGGTGATAGCGATTAAGCCGCCTCCAGGAAGCATTGGTTAACGCTCGCCAGCATCAATTTAAACCTCCTCTGTGGAACATTATAGACCTGGCCTGTTTGTTTGGCACGAGAATTAAAATTAAGATTAAAATAGTACTAATTTAAAAACAATAATAACATTAATAAATAGAATTTTATTATATTTTATATAAATTTTAATATAAAAAATATTATTTTATTTCACATACTTATTTCATATCCTATACTAATATACTTGATTTGAGTATTTTGATTTAGGATGTGAAATGAAGTTAATATTTTTATTAAAATTAATTGAGTATGTGAAATAAAATAATATTTTTTTACATTATAATTTATATAAAATATAATAAAAATTTATTTATTAATATATATATATATATATATACGTGAAGTGTAGTTTTTCTTGATTCCGTCCTATTAAACCTATATTGTTCTAGTTATTTTCATATGTTTCTGAAGTTATATGCATTTGCTTTTCTGTGTTAACTTCTTATGAATTATATGTGATTATGTCGTTACTTGTTGCTTCATGTGGCCTTTTAACTTTGCATCTAGTCATGTTTATTACTGTTAAATCTCTAGTTATCAATCGACTTAAAAGCTTAAGCCTGTAGAACATGATTCAAAAATAATTTAATATTATTATGTACTCCGTCAAGCACAAACTTATTTACTTTGTAGCTTGGAGTTCAATAAAGATTTTTTTTAATATTATATTAGAGATAAATGAAATCATTAGCATTCAAAGTTTTAACTTAAGACCTCCTAGCCCTCGTATCATGTTAAATCACTAATTATTAATTAACTAATCTAAAAGTTTAAACTTATAAGTCACGGCTCATTAATAATTTTATATTTTAATATTTACATTTAAACATTTTAATTTTATTAAAAATATTAAATTAAAAAAAGCAAATAAAATTATTTTAAATTTAAATATTAATTACTAAAAATTCTTATAATTATTCCTTAATTATATTTTAGTTCACGATTTTTTACAACTTTTTGATTGATTTTTCCTTTAAAAACTTTGTAACGATAACACATTCCTGATCTTATCAAATAATATGATTATTCGACTAAGCCTCTTCGCCTTCAACCCCTTTGAGTACTCAACGGATAAAAGACTCTCTCTTCGGAGATGGCATTTTTGTCCGATAAGCCTTCTTTTGGCTTGCTTAAAGTTCTCATAAGGAAGAATAACGCCCCTAGTTCTAAAATAATTGGATCTGCCGTTATCAATCACCAACAATATATTCATAATAATCTATATGAATAAGATATAAAACCATAGTAAAATTATCATTTATGAAATCAGAATCAAGATGAACTCATCTCCCACATGCTAGCAGAACTTTGTGTGTTGTTAATTTCTAGTCGACCATTCTGAAAATTTGATTTCCTTCAGCATATAAATAAATCGAACTCAGACTAAAATAATTGTGCATAAATCAATAATTCTGGGGGAAAAAAAAAATCTGAGCTGCCATGCCAAATATAGCCATGCAGTTTCCATGATTGAACGGTGTGATTTTAAAATGGGTAAATTGCATTTAGGTTCCGGAGGCTTTGAAATTGTTATCATTTGATCAGAACCTTTTCAACTGGGTCCTCCGATTCATCGTCCGGTCTCACCGGGATTTTCTGTTTCCTTTTTATCAGATTAATTAAGAACAAGGTAAATATCATCCAGGTCTATGAGATTTTGAGATAATATACAGTATACCTACAGTTTCGAAAACTCTTAAATGAGATCTCCAAAGTTTATAAAAAGATTTCAATGAAGACCTTTTTATTTAATTTAATTTTTTATTTTTAAATAAAATTTATATTTAAGTTAAATATATATATATATATATATATAGAAGGACAAAAATACCCTTTTCTTTCCCACCACCAGCTAGCGTCGCAATTACCGTAGCCACGACACTGCGCATGTGTGCTCTAGCGCAAGGCTGTCATGTATGGCCTAAAAAAGGGTGGAATCCCTGTGCGTGCGAGGCAGCCTGTGCATGTGAGCTGTTAGCATGTTAGTTCTACATGCATGCTTATGGCCATCGTGATAGTGGTCACGTAAGTTTCTGGCTGGAGGTGGGAGAGAGGAAGGTATTTTAGTCTTTTAATATTTATATATTTAATTTAAATATATATTTTATTTAAAGATAAAAAATTTAAACTAAATAAAAAAGAATCTGATTGAAATCTTAACGTGAACTTTAGGGACTTCATTGAAGCGTTTTTGAAATCGTGGAGTTGATATTATGTGTATATATATATATATATATATATATATGCAATAGCAAAGGAGATGAGGGGGTGAAAGAGTGGATTAGCATGCTCATTTGCTAATCAAAATCATTAGAATATTGTAGGTAAAATTAGTTTAGAAATATCACAATGAAATGCAAAATCTAAAAGATTCAAAAGCTGTGGACCATAATGAAAAACATCATTTATTAATTTTTAAACCTTAACTAATATTTTAATTTTCTCAAGTACAACCTACCACATGATATAAACTAAACCAGCATCAAAATTTAGCTTATAGATTTTGTCAGCCCATTGATTATGTGTCCCCAAATCTTCAATCCCAGTAAGAATTTGCAGATTGAATGACTGGTTAGGTGCAAAAAGTTGGGCTGCTATCGATTCAATTTTGAGCCAAGCTAATACCGTTTTGAAATCGGATTAATCAAATTTCGATCGACTCAAAATCAGCTCGAAGTTAATTGAATTAAACTTTGAGCTAGCTCGAGTTGATCTCAATCGACTTCAAGCTAATTTCGAGTCACTTTCGAGTTGGCCCAAAAACATTCAATTAATTTTTCGAGCTGATCTCAAACCGGGTAGGCTCTGCTCGATCCCTTAAGATCGGCTCGGTTTAAAATATATTATATACATATATTATATATATAATATGTTTTTTGCCAATCTTGAGCTGCATCGAGCCAATCCTATCTTGGCTAGAAATCATCACCGAGCCGATCTTTTGGCTCATTAGTCAGCTTGTTTAAATCAACTCGATTTCAATTCAATCTAAAATCAATTTATCTTTCGATCGATTTTTGATTCGATCTAAAATTGATTCAATTTTAGATTAATTTTCGATCTTCAATCCATATTAGTACCCTTATTAACCCGCCATCGTGTAAGAGGTAACACAGAGCGACTCATATTTAATAAAAATTACAAATTTTAAGTTATTTTTAAATAAGACCTACTAAGCTTCAAATCTTAAGGCCTAAATCACGTCCCTTAAATTGTTTTAATACAAAAAATTAAATTATATAATTAATTACATATATATAATTCACTCTAAATTTAATTTTTTGAGATAAAGATTTTTATTATAGACTTATAAATTATAAGTAATAAAGTAAGATTTATATATAATAATATGTGAGTAATTTATTTCATAATTATTAAAAAAAATTCATATTAAATATGTAATTTTATCAAAATTTGATAATTATCCCTTATGTCATTGTGCGTATGATTATTTTTGTATAGTTGATTTATATGCGGGTATGCATTTGAATCTTGGGATAAATAATCACCTACATGACACACCATTTAATTTTGTTTATGTCTTACCCATTCATTCTTAATCAATTATTCTATGCACACTTAAAACATTATAAAATCTTACGTACACACATTTTAATTTATTTTTATTATGATGAGTAATCATAATTTTTCAATAACCTAACTATAGTTAGATTACAAAAAATCTGAGTCGTTCATCATATCATTTTGAGAATATTTAAATATATTTTGAGTGAAAATCCTAAAACCTTAATGTTTAGGTGACAGCAAAGGAATGAGACATCCGCGACGTGAATTGATTTTAGGACAAATCAGCGCTTTAGTGTGGCATTGATGAAGAGAAAAATATCTAATATTAAAGATAAAAATATAAATTTAATGATTTACTAATAGAATATTTTTTTCAAATAAATTTTGATTAAATTTTAACTTAAGTATGTGTATGTAAGATTTTATAATATTTTGAATATGCATAGCGTGATTAACTAAGAATGAATGAGTAAGACATAAATAAAACTAAATGGTGTGACATGTAGGTAATTCCTTGAATCTTTTATGCATTGAAATCTCTGCGTTTATGTAAGACACGATGGAGAATAACAAAGAAGAGAAATTCATAAAATCGATACAGAAAGTTTTGTTATTAAAATTTTATCAATGTCAGTAATACACATATACAAATTGAGTTGGGCATGAACATATTTTCTCTTGGTGATAAATACATGTTTGGTCCTCATATTAGTTTAATTATATCAAAATTAAAGATAGTTTATTCATTAAAAATATTTTAAAAATAATATTAAATTTATTTTTATAATATCATACATAAATTTTAATATAAAAAAAATTATTTTTCAATACGTCATTCAACTTTATTTTATATCCTACGTACTTTTTAATATAATTTATTAATTTTATTTTTTATTATACAAATATATAAATGTATATATATATATGTATGCAAACTAACAAATGTTATTATAAAATTAAATTAATCTAATCGAATCTTAAAAAAAAAAATTAGAAGGGAGAAAAAAAGCAAAGTTTTCCACTAGATCAAGCTTATATTTTACAAACATCTAATTTTATGTTAGAAGGGTGGCTCCTTTGAGAGCTCAACGAATAACCAAATAAACACCCACATAATTTTAAAATTAAACAAGCTAATTTGAAATTAAAATTTTCGACCTTGACCCGAGTTCGATTCAAACTTACTAAATTTTTTTTTTATTTTGAGTCAATTTTTGACTTTATTGAGCATAATATAAGCTATAAATTTATATAAAATAAAATAAATATTAAGTATAATTAAATAAAAATATTATAAATTTACCCTTAAATTTTATGCATGTATTTATAATATTATGGCTTATATATTATAATTAATTTATTTTAAAAAATTATATATGTATAATTAATTTTAAGTTGAGTTAATTTCTTTTTAAAATGAAGTTTGAGAAAAATCTATAGACACCAAGGCTTGTTTGTTTATGAGGTTTAATTTTAACAAGATTAAAATTAAAATTGAATAGAAATATTTTTTTATTAAAAATTGTAAATGATATGAAATAAAATTAATTATTATATTGGGACATGTGATGGATGTGTTATAAGTTAATTATTATTTTGGTAATATGTGTAGGATATGAAATAAAGTTAATTTTTAATATTAAATTTTATATATGATATAATATGTCTGTTTAAAATTAAAACAGACTAATTTTGAACTGCAAAAAAAAACTGAAGCTATGTGATGAAAATAAATTCTTTTGATGTAGAGAAATAAATTTCAGGATCAATAAATTTTTCTCCATAGACTTTGACTATAGACTTTTACTATTTAGTCAACCCCATGCTATTTAAAATGTTGGCGATATGACAAGGTGTGAACTGCTTACAAAATAGTGAATGCTCAATGACCAGCATGTCTCTTTAAAAATTTATATTTATATGTTAATTATTTTAAAATTTATTTGCATATATTTATAATTTTCAATGTTATAACAGTGGTATTTTTTTCGTATTATCATAGTTAACCCAACACAAAACTCCCATGATGGTGGCCCGCGGTGGCAATAGGCAGTGTTCGATAGGCAGTAACAGGCGTCATGGCCGTCAACAGTGGTTGACAATGTAGTGTGATCAGTCGATAGCAGTGACAATCATATAGTAGCCGGCGATAACCGAATTACAGTAATGGATTACCCAGCAGGATTCTTGTAGGATGGCATTGGCTCAATGACGACCTACAGAAAGAATATTTCAAGCATATTCTGTTTACTTTTAACGAAGGTTAACTTAAGTGACGTATATATAATATTTAAAATTACAAGATTACACTAATATAAATAAATTTTGAAGAAATATAAATATCTAAATATATAAAGTGATACGTATGTAATTTTTTTATAAATAAATTATTCTATGATTTGACTGAGTTTATATTCAAAATGAAGTTGATACTTGATTCGGCCATATTAGTGATTGATGAAGGAGAGGAAGAGAAATAACGAAGAAGATGGGGTTCTCTCTTTTCATTAGGGCCTTCTTTCTTGCCTTCCTGCTAGCCAGCTTTCTCTATTTCCAATTTCAAGTTCAAGTTGCTAACGGAGGTCTTTCTCTCTCACACAGTTTAGATTAATGAAGATTTTAGACAATCAACCTCTGGTTTCTCATAGAGAAATTTCTTTGCAATTAATGTTTTTTCAGATTCTATGGTGAAAGGGAGGAAGCTTGGAGTAAGAAGTGGTTTAAGCCCGCCAGCACCGACCGCTAACCCGTCGTGCCACGGACATTGTTAATATTTATATTTTTTTTAGAAGGTATTTGGTTCGTTGTTATCTTATTTTTTATGTCATATAAGTTAGATATTATGACATTTGGATGTTATCTTTTAATTAATAATTCTATAATCTCATGAAAATTATTTATAGATGTCATTAAACCAAACAATTGCTTTCTGATCTATATAACATAACATAACATCAAGATAACATTGAACCAAACGCTCCCTTAGATGAAATGCTTTCTGTATTTTTTTCAATTTGAAGATTTAGAGATTTTCTTGATTCCAGCATATTGATCCTAACAAGGTTTAAGGTCAAGATTATTTTGAATTATGTCATTACTTATTGCCTCGTATGATTTTTAATTTCGCATCTAGTCATGTGTCTATTTAAGTAAGATTGTTAATTGAACTCGAAGATCAAAAATCGCTCAAAAATTGAATTAAATTTTGTATCGAATTGAGCTGTGCTTGATTTAAAGGAGCCGACTAACGAGCTATTTTTATGGCTCGAGATTTTTATCAATTTATTCTTAAGCTGACACAAAATTAATTAGATCGATTAAAAAGATAAAAAATATTATTTATGCATGTAATTGTATTTAGTATATAATATATTAATTTTTTGCAATAGTCTAACGTCGGAAGGAAGTCTTTATTAGAATTTATTTCGTGATTTTAATTCAAATCATATTTATTATAAATTAATTTTCTTTACTTTTATCTTTAAACATTATATCAAGACTAATAGCTATAATTTAAGCAGATTGAATAAATAAATATATTTATACATAAGATTTAGCTAAAAGATCGAAACTTAATTGAAGGTTGGATCAGCTTTGGCTTGAATTGAGCTTGAATCAATAACAAATGAGTTAGTCCCAGCTCGAATCGAGCTCAAATTGAAGTCTTCTCATTCATATTTTAGATCGAATTGAGATTGAATAAAAAATTTTCAATTCAATTTTGAGTCAAACTCAGATTGGCTTGAGATCAGAAGCTTAACAACCCTATGTACATTTAAGCATTTTAATTTATTAAAAATATTAACTTAAAATAAAAAATCTCAAATCAAATTATTTATTTTCATTAAAACTTTCACATGTTATATAAAAGTTGTACAAGTTGTGATAGAAATTTTATGTAGAATCTTATCCAACCTACTTCCTCTATAGGTTATGTTATATTAGGTCTTATCAAACAATGTATTTATCCGATTAGATCCGTTTGTCTTCAACTTCTTTGAACACTGAAGAGATGATCATACTAAACACAACTTCTTCAAAGATGACATTTTATTTCACAAGGCTTATTCGACAAGTCTTTTTTTGACTGGCTTAATTAGCCCTATTTGGCGCAAAATTTTCTAGTAAACCTTAGTTCTTCACTAAATTCAGTAACAAACTCTCCATTATTCAAAGGGAGAAAAAATATTAGGTGTCACTGCTGATTTATCCCTATGCAGCTATGAGTCTCCTGATATATTAGGCGTAGGGGCATGTCCCTCCCACTCGATTTTTGTTTGATTTTTGACGAGGATCTAACTTTTTTGTACCTGATGTATCTTTTTTTACTGTTATAGTATTATAGGCTACAGCCGAATTTCAAAAAAAAAAATGCCCATTTGCCTGTGGACAATATTGAACATAGAATCCTTACACTAATGTCCTTGGATACAAGAATGGCAGCATGGTCCAAGCTTGTAGAGCCCAGTGGTTTTAAGTTTTGGTGTTTGTCATGTCTTTATCGTGCATTAAGTCCTCAAAAATATAAGTTCTTGGCTTTGGGACGTGGGGGCAACGTCCATGAGTTAGTTATCCTTTAGTACTTGAGACGTTCCTCAACATAATCTTCCCTTTCAACTCGGGATGAATCTTAATGTCAATGCTGAGCCTCTATCTCGACTCGAGAAGGATATTGATGATGACATTGAGTCTAGTTCTTGGCACAAGAAGGATCTCATTATCGAGACTGGGATTCTCCCAAATCAAGTTGATATTATTGTCAATGCTTCTTCTCAAGTTTGTGTGAGTCCGTGATGATGAGGTGTGGAGTCTTGATCGTCTTGTTGCATTAGTTAGATGGAGGATTGATCGTCAGGTAGGTGATCAGTTGCGTTGGAGAAATTAGCACAATGTAATGAGAAGCAAGAAGGGAATCGAACTAATTGATCGAGGTAATCGAACTATTCAACCAAGGTCTTGAAACTTGTGGAAATTGCCACTTAAAAAATTACAGTAATCGAATCATTTGATAGGCGATGTTACCATTCAATCAATGAACAGACTATTTATTTTGGCATAGCTAACCTACCTACTTTAGATGATTTTTTTATTATAGAGATTTTTTTATAAATAGATGTACGTCCTGAATTTAATCTTTTGGAAGATCCCTAATATAAGATGACTATCGTAAGTTTAAGATTCTGAGACGATTAAAAATAATATGTTTGAGAAAATTGAATTTGCACTTCTGCGTTATATTGTGAGGGATCTATCTTACAAAGATGTGGTTGTTAAGATAAGTGTGCAATTCCCTAGCACTAGATCTCTTGGTCCTTTCTAATGCGAGTTTGGCAACTTTCTCAAAGTTCTTTAGAAAAAGAAAGAGGATAAAAGTTTTGTGTAGCAACACATATCTAATACTTTGTTCAATAAAATACCATCTATAATATAAACTTTTTTATTTGTAATGTAATTTTCATGCTGCCTCTTGATAATGTTTTATTAAGTGAAACTCAAAATTGGCTGAATATCAAATTTTCAACCCCAGATCCTTTCACTTACTCAAAAGTTTGAGGAAATTATAATCTGGGCCCTGACGTTGAAGGGTAAATCGGTCTCAACTTTTTAAAAATTTTAATTTGTGTATTTAAGTTTGTAATAGCACTGTCATCTAGTTCTAATTAAAATATAATTATTAATTTTTTAATATTATATTATTATTATTATTATTATTTGATGAAAATCGAGAGTTATAATAAAGATATCAAAGATTAAATAAGACCCCGATCTTATTCTCAATTACAATAGGCAATTTCCTCCTTGATGACCTCTTGGATAAAGCCTGGCACCTGCCTCTCCTAAATTTTCTGAGTTAATGTATGAAGAGCGAACCATACTAGAATGTGTGCTACTCTGTTTCCCTCTTGTCTGACATGGGTAATGCTGCTACTGCTAAAAGACTTCAGTCTTTTCCTTGTTTCCTTCAATTTAGGCCCGAGGATGGATAAGTCCTCCCTCTCATTCTGAATATGTTTAATGGCTTCCAAAGAGTAGCCCTTTATCCATATATGTTCAGCATTTAGCTTTTCTACAAGCCATATTGCTCGCTCAGCCGCTAGACATTCTGCAATCATGGAATGGTAGGAACCGAGTACTTTGTCTGCTAACCTCTCCAGAAGAATTCCTTGCAACCACGCCAATTCCCATCCTCAATTGTTAACTTTTTGACTTTGTAGAATGTAATTTTGAAGTATTTTATAGTTTTAAATTTTTATAGTAAAAAAAGCAAGAGAAACAAAAAAATAAATTTTAAATTTTATTAAATTTTTAAAAAAGAATGAAGATAGGGGGCTATAACAATGATACTTTAAAATGCCTAACTTGCATAACAAGAACAAGAAATGGAAGGAAGATACTTCATTCCCTAACGAAAAGCTCTATAACGTCAAACTCGAGCTTCACTCACCTCACTTAATAGTAAACTGTGAAGACGTGAAGAGAAGGAGAGAAGAAGAAGAAGAGGAAGAAAAGGAAGATAAGCAGACAGGAGCAGCTTTTATCATGTTGTTGAGTCACTACCAACTGGACATATATACTCTAATATTTCTTATAACATTCGATATATACAAGATGATTTTAATTTTTCGAGGGTGCCCATTTTGAGATTTATTTTATATATAAACTTTCATGACTTTATTTTCATCGTCTTTCAAAAGACGTATATATATCTTTGAACATGCAAGTGACATTTATGGTAAAACTATATGACAATTTTAAAGTATGTTATCTATAAATTAACAAAATATATACTTTAGAAAATGAAAATAACTATGAAAAAGGCCTTCTTGCATGAAATCCTATGCAGCTAATAATCTAATTAACCTTCTGCGTTCTCACGAAGAAGCTTCAATGCCTTAATCAAAACAGCTCTAAATCTTCTCACATTAACTCGAACATCCTGCTGCTCTAAGAAGATCTTCTTCAGTTGTCCCCATCCAAGTTTGTGGATAGAATAAGGATCTCTAAAGGCAACATCATCTCTTCCATAAATGTCCATTAAAGTGCTTTCTTCTTCCCGTATATCATACTCCAAGTATCTGCAAGAACATAAAATTATACCTAATCATACATATAAACATTTGATTTTATCAAAGATATAAGAACAATAATTTGTATTCATTTTGAGTTTGTCTTTCTGCAAAAAAAAAAAAAATTGTGCGGTCCTCTCCTATATAGTTCTGTGCAGAATGAGCTTGCCTTAGTATTACGTAATTTTAGATTTTTAACACCACTACAATTTCTGAGTAGAGTTACAGAATTAATTTACAGTGTTTTGATTTCATGTTGTAAAGTCAATTAAGGAGATAGTGTAAAAAAGTATAGTTTTTCTAAGGACACAACCCCCCCTACAATGTTGAGATTTTATGGCAATTGACTATCAGATATATATATATATGATCGAATTAGTCGTCTAAAAAGAGGTGAATAGACGATTTGATAATTTTAAATACTATTTACACAACTAAAATAAGTTAGTAATAACAAGTAGAAAATAGAATGTGAAAGTAATAAAAAAAGAGAGACAGACAATACACGTGATTTGATATCTCTCTGTGTGCAACCACGAACCGAAGTTTAATTAACAGAGCCTAATCTACTAATTATGATTTTCTTTTACACTAGGGTAACAGAGAAATCTCCTTACACCACTATACATCATAACCTTCCTCCCTCCCAAGCTTCAATCATCTAAAAGTCATACACACTCTCACTTTCACTCTACCATAAGAATAGAAAATTATCTCTGAGCTATACATTAATGATATCAAAGTAAAAGTAAATAATATCTCTACACCTAATGTACAAAATATTACAATATGATACCAGCTGAGCTAACTCTAATCTCTGAATCATAGTGAGACAGTCAGATAGGAGCTTAATGGAACCCAAGTTCATGTGCTTTTGTGTTGTAGTGGGGCAAACCTAAGTGAGGGCGCTGATTCTCCCGAGGGATAAGGAGAGGTACCGAGAGAACACTGGTAGACAAATCCCATACATGAACAAGAACAATAAAATAATCATACAGACAATTAATCAAGAGTAGGTCCTGAGATATATGTAAAGACATGATCAAAGGCGTCTTTTAAGAGCAAAATCATGCCGCTATCGATAAAAATTTTGTAAGCAAGCATGCTTGAATTAAGATAGTCATAGGGTATATAAGTGACCCTCCTGAGAAGCATTCAAGTCAAGTAATTTCTTAAAACCAACCCTTATTATCTCCCATTAACTTTTGGCATAAGATTACATTATAAATGAAGGAAAAAAAAAAAACTTATACTACATTAATTACAAACTGCAAACCCAATTACTGAACGCAAGAGAGATACCACATCACAATCCAAAATTCTATATATATTTTTTTTTGAAACTTAAAAATTCTAAATTTATTGATGTAAGAGATCAAGCATCACCTGAGCTTCATCGCCATGGCCGGCTCCTTGAAGTAAACCCTAGATATAAAATCCAACCTCCCCCACGGAACCACTTGTATCACCACGCCGCTCGTGGGAAGAAACACGAGATTGGTGAGCCCCGCTCCGTGGACCCCCACCAGCACATCGCACGAGTTTACCACACGTGCGAAACGAGCCACGTCCGCCTCGGCCTCCGCCACCACCACCTCGAACCCTACCTGTAAAAATATAAAATTATTTCTATCTTATAATTTATAGGCTCTATTTATTTAAAAATTAAAAATTAATCTGATTTAATTTTAAATAATAATATTATATTAAATATAAATTTAATATTAAAAATTAATTTTATTTTATATTATATATATATTACTAAAATAAAACTAATTTATATTATATTCCTCACATATCTCAACATAATAACTAACTTTATTTTACACTATTCATAATTTTTAATAAAAAATTTTTATTTAAATTTAATTTAAATTTTGTTAAATTAAATCTTACAAACTAGCATACCTATAATCATAAACTTTTAGGCCCTGTTTTGTGCGAAAATCAAAATCAAGATCAAAAGAATTAAGTATTTTAATACATAAATAACTAAGAAGGAATGGGTAATACATAAATAAAGCAATTAAAAATTGTAATTTATTATTATTATTTTTTAAACTAATACTATCTTGGTTCTAACATCAAATATGACTTTAGATTATTTTTTTATATTAAAAAAGCTTACTATATGATGCTAGAGCTATAGATATTAAATTTAAATCCAATAAAACACAATTTATCTATGATATAAATTTTAAATACGATGGCACTGTTTATTTGATTGATTAAAATTAACTTAATTTAATTTTAAATACACACATTATATCACACATAAAATTTAATATTAAAAATTAACTATATTATATTTCATATATATAATTAAAAATAAAAAATTAATTTTACTTTACATCCTGCACGCATGCTAAAATAATAACTAACTTATATCACATTTCTTATATATCTCAATATAACAACTAACTTTACTTTCACATTATTCACAATTTTTAATTAAAAAATATTTTCATTCAAACTTAATTTTAATTTAATTAAAATTAAATTTTACAAATAAACTTACTCAATATATTTATATTAAACTTCATGCTGAGGTGATGTATTAAAATATATCTCAAGTCCTAGCTATTAGTAGGCCATATCCTACAATCCTAAGCTTGTAGGACATTTGACGACTAGAGATTTCACTTACATAATACTATAGCCAAAGGTTTAAGTCCAAGCTCGATAACTTACAATTATTAATAATATAATATTCTAAAAATAAATACCTATATTAAATTTTACACCACAAATTAAGCAATCTTGCATGTGATAGTGTACTAAAATATAAAATTATAAATAAATTACATTGAGGTCATTAATATTATAGCATAATATTATCATAATTTTATGATTTTAAATTTTTAATATATAACAGTCCATCAACTATGCTCTTTGGACATAAAAGTAATTTTTTAAGTGACTTTTTATTATTTTTAATATATATTCATTAGTAGATAATAAGATAAATAATTTAGATGAACTTATGTGAAATATTTAACATAACTTATGTGTACTGAAATAATACATTCATAAATTAAGATATTGAAAATTTTAAATTATAGCTTACGTCATAATATTACGTAATATTTAGGAGCTAAAATTATTATCAGCTCATGTAATTTTTTTGGTAAGCAGAGATTAAATTAACACTACCTTCTTCGCCGTCATCAGCATCTTCTCCATGTTCACAAACTTCCTCGTCCTGCTCCTCGCCAGAATCAGAAGCCTCGGCTTCTTCCCCACGACGGGAGACGATCTCGGGAGGGAGTAGGCCTTCCTCAAGAACTCGGCGAAGCCAACCATCGAATCCCCGTCGGCTTTCATCTCGCCGGACGTTCGGAGCCCGACGAGAACCCGAGGAAAGCAGAGGACCGAAGAATGGCCGTCGAACTCGATGGGTTTGTAGCGGGAGAGATGGGAGAAGATGGGCAGGTATTTCCTGATCCACCACGAGCGGAAGTCGACGACGAGGAACTGGACCTCGCCGTTGAAGCGGCGAGAGGCTCGCCAGAGGGGGAGAAGCACGTCGGAGAAGTCGTGGAAGAAGTTTCCGGTGTAGCCGGCGCCGGAGAAGACGACCGCCGGCGCGGTGTGGGTGCGAGTGCAGAGGGGGGCTTCGTCGGGGTCCGACGATCGGATGGAGAATTTGGCGACGCTCGACATCGCCGTCTTGTCGGATTTGCGCGCGTAAGGTTGAATCGTCCATGATTCGTTCCTTTGAAGCTTGGAGACGAGAATTACCTGTCAAAATATATTTAATTAATTATTACAGCAGGGTACCTGAGTAACTGATTAATGTTTAATATATAAATATAATAATTTATAATGCTATGTATATAATTGTTTCTATAATATATATTCTATTATAATTATATCTCAAGATAATGATTATAAGTTTTGTATAAACCGAATGCTTCTGTTAGTTTAGTTTCAATTTTAGTTAAATTTGATTTGAAATTTGCGATTTTTATTTTTTCATTTGGAACTCACGATTTTTGCGTAGAATTTCTTTAAGAATTTTTGAGTCAAAAATCAAAAGACATTATATGCATTGTGCCGAAATATTGAAATCAAAACTATTGAGCTTGCTGAAATTATTGAAACTGATACTTTAAATTTGCAAATAAATTTAGTACTAAAAAGGTGATACTTCAAATCAAAATTAATACTTCAAAGGTTATCACTATATATGTATAATTATAATACCTACTTATTTAGGGATTTTTTTTTTAATATTGACATTTTGAACTTTGGATTCTTAATTTGTAAAATAAAATTATTTTTGAGTGGCAAAAATGTAAATATAAAATATTTTAGTGGTATGCATATAAATATAAAATTTTTGAGTAGCATCAATGCAGAAAATTTTTGAGATAACATATGTAATTACAAATATTTGAGGTGAAGCATATGTAAACTTTTTTTTTTAGTACCATGACATGTTGAATCAAACAAATAATTGTTTAAAAATACTTTATCAAAAAATGTTTTAAAATATTATAAATATTATTTAGATAAATAACATTAATTGAATTCTAGATATATATAATATTGATATCTAGATATACAACATATTGATTCAAAAGTTAAAGTTAATTAGCATTCAAAGTAAATGCTGGAAAAAAACCTAATGAATTACATTTTAATTAAGTAGCATGTATTCTACAGTTATTTTAATAGAATATTTACTCACATGTTACATAAATATTATATATTTTGTCACATATATATATATATATATTAAAAATAAAAATTACTACTTTGTAAAAATATATATATATATAGTACTGTAACACATTAAAATTTATAAATATATTTGTAAATATTATTTTATTTTAATTATATCTAGCATATAAAACTTAAGGTTCTGTTTGGCACGAGGACCAAAATAAGGACAAAAATAGTACTAATTTAAATAATAATAATAATAAATAAATAAAAATTTTAATTATTCTACATAAATTTTAATATAAAAATAAATTTTAATAAAAATATTAACTTTATTTTACATCCTAGATTAAAATAGTTGATTCGAATATTTTGGTCTAAGATGTGAAAAAAAGTTGGTATTTTTATTGAAAATTACTGTGAAATTAAATAATATTTTTTATATTAAAATTTATGTAAAATAATTAAAAAATTTATTTATTATTATTATTATTTTAAATTAATATTATTTTGATCCTAATTTTAATTTTCGTATTAAATAGAGCATGAGACAACTACTGAAGAGTGTTTTCCAACGATCCTGATGTCTCCTTCAAGATCACAGAAGTCTGAAATATTATTTGAGAGATCGCACATCGGCTTTGGCTTGATGATCACCTCCTCTTCCTTTGGGCCTAAATGAAAGCAAAACAAAAGAAGAGGGTCTCATTATAAAAAATGTTAAGTTAAACAAAGTTCAATTAATCAGTCCTCATGACTCACTGAGTTGACTCAACTTGCCTTCTTCGTGTTTTGTGAGGAAGTCAACGGCAAGGTAGTTTGACCAAACTCCCGTGCTGTTCGCCAGATCTGATTGGCATTTACGTAAATATTAACACAATTTACAATATTTACACTACAGTACTAATAATATATTGGAATAATTACCTACATACTACACAATTTAATTTTATTTATGTCTTAGCCATCCATTCTTAATTAATTATACTATGCACAGTCAAAATATTATAAAATCTTACGTACACACATTTTAACTTATTTCTATTATAATGAGTAATCATAATTTTTTAATAACCTAATTATAGTTAGATTACAAAAAATCTGGGCCGTTCATCATATTATTTTAAGGATATTTAAATATATTTTGAGTGAAAATCTTAAAATTTTAATGTTTAGGTGACGGCAAAGGAAGGAGACATCCACGACGTGAATTGATTTTAGGACAAATCAACTCTTTAGTGTGGTATTAAGGAAGAGAAAAAAATGTACTATTAAGAATAAAAATATAATTTTAATGATTTACTAACAGAATATTTTTTTCAAAAAATTTTGATTAAATTTTAACTCAAATGTGTGTATATAAGATTTTGTAATGTTTTGAGTGTGCATAGCATAATTAACTAAGAATGGATGGATAAGGCATAAATAATACTAAATTGTGTAATATATAGGTAATTATCCCTAATATATTTTGTCTAAGTTGGGATAATTAATTATAAACTTTGTAAAACAAGCTATAATAAATAATGCGACAAGAGATAGAACTAATAATTAATGTCAACATCTAAATTACTCCTTACTCATTTAAATATAAAGATTGTGATTTATATTTAGGGGGAATTACATATATTATCTTTAAAAAAATTTTAATTATTTAATTTCTAATATTAAATATTTTTATATATTATTTTATATTTTGGACTTATAATTATAAATTCTCTCCTTTAACGATTTGATGAAAATCTAGTCATTTAGTTTATTTAAGGAAAGGAAATTAAATTCATCCGTATGTTAATATTAGAAGGTATTATTCACAGTTATGCATTTAAAATATAATATAACATATGTAAATATCTAAATTTAGGGGTTAATTAAAAGAATTAAATGACCTTCTTTAAGGGGGGTGATATATGCAATTAAATCTCCTTTATACTACCTAATTTTCACGAATAATTATTTCCATCTCCTATTAAAATAAAAAAATTTATTTCATTCATTAAAATTTATGTGATAAATATAAATATTTATTTTGGGATTTAAATAAATAATAAGGATTATAATATTTGATGATGACTTGTGTAATTATTTTTTACAATAATCTTTTTTTTCTCTAATCATTCAATTCAAATTACAGTTCATTTGATAGTTTTCCTACATTTCTTAATCAAGTCGCCCTGTTTGGCCCGAGGGCTAAAATAGTACTAGTTTAAAAAATAACAATAATAATAATAAATAAATTATTTTAATTATTCTACACAAATTTTAATATAAAAAATAATATTTTACTTCATATACTCAATAATTTTTAATAAAAATATAAACTTTATTTCACATCTTAGATCAAAATACTTGATTTGAATATTTTGGTCTAGAATGTGAAATAAAGTTACTATTTTTATTTTAAATTGTTGAGTATATAAAGTAAAATAATATTTTTTATATTTGAATTTGTGTAAAATGATTTAAAATATTTATTTATTATTATTATTATTATTGCTTTTTAAATTAGTACCATTTTGGTCCTCGTGTCAAACAGAGCATAGCTTCTCAAATACTGCAATTACATTTTTTACCTTATTAATTAAGAAGATATATATATATATATATAATTTTTTTATTCAATATTTTACTAAACAATAATCTTACTGAAATCATGAGTCATGTTGAATAATTTTGCATGGTATGGAGGAGGATCATCAAGATAATTAGCAGTAGCAGAAGTTGAGTTTTCTTGAATCATCTCTCCATTTCTCTTAGAAATATTGAATGTTTTGCCTCCAAGCATTGTATTCACAATCCCTGCTATTAATCATGATTAATAATCAACAAATTAATTAACACATGACATAATGAACCACGAATAATGCATGCAATAACTTTTATGCGTGAAATTTAACTTCCAAACATCAATCAGAGTGAATCGAACTCGAAGACGATAATCTCAAACTTACTGCAAATTAAGTCAGATCTATGCAGCTAATTAACAAAGAAATTAAAGATGTCATAATTGCGTATCAAGAGATGAGAAGCTTACTGGCAGAGAGGAGGGTTCCATAGGGTTTAGAGATGAAGGCAAAAGTTATAAGAACCATGAAGCATAGAATCAGAAGCCCAAATGTGAGCTTTTTGGGCTCAATCTGGCTAAAACTCTTAGCCAACTTCTTCTCATAACCCATTCTTCTGCTTAAAGAAGAAGAAGGTGGAGGAGGAGGAGGAGGAGGAGGAGGAGGTTGTGAAGGCTGCACTCTTAAAACTATCTAGCTAGCTGTTTATTTCTTTTTCAACTCATATATTTCATAGTTTTAGGGTTGTTGGTGATTGGTTGACTATAAGAACATGCCACCATGTTTCTTCTCTCATTATTAATCACATATTTTGAAGATTTTGGTTACTCTTTTTCCTCATTGGCTGGTGAAACAAAAGAAATGTAGCCATAGGCATGATGAGCCTCTTTTTCAATAATCTTATGATCAACTTAATAATCAAATTTTTATTGGCATGTGCAAGCAACTTTGGAGAAGAAAGGTTTATTTCTATATAAATTTTGTGTTTGTTGCCCCTAAAAAGAGGCTCTACCTTTTCCTAGAGGCACTATATATATTCATTATTGTATACCTACCAACTCCAATTTATTTGAAGCAAGTCAATCAAATTATATGAATTTTGGTGTGGTCCTATCCTGAAGTCTCTTCACGAGGAATATGCGAAGGAAATTGAAATTTGACAGTAGTGTGACGTTTTACTAGCTCAGAAGAAAATAAGTTTGTTTGAATATTAGAGAATTTCAATTTCGAACTACAATTTCATTATAATTTTTGAGTGAAGTAGAAAAAATTTCATTGACTGTCACAAGTTGTGCTATGATATATAGAAGAAATTTCCTAAGAAAAAGATAAAGAACTTCATGTTTTATTTATGATACGAAAGATCATGATAGAATATATACAATAATGATAATGATATAGAATACATAGAATTATGATGAGAAAAAAAAACTATGATGTTGATAAATAAAATAAGCTTAAGAAAGCTTAAAATTTGATAACAAGGCTTAACCTCTGATGAGGTGAACCAAGATACTTCAAAAAAGTTATATTATATGATATTGACACTGATATAATTTATAATCTTAGACCTATATTATATCATCTTCTATAGTATTTACATACGGTTATCATTATATTTATTTTCGCATTTTATTTAATTTGAGTCAATTAGTTAGACTTTTGTGTTGGTGGGTGTTAAGGAAAAAATTGTTATGCCATCTAATTATGACACATGGATGAATTAGAGTATTGTATCTCTAAAACACGGTCTGCCAAATAAGGGTTCTTGAACAACCTAAATGACCTGTTCGAATTGGGGTCCCCTAGTCGAATGGCGTGGAGTTAGCCGAACGGTTGGGTCGAACTACTGGCCTACCATTAAACTAACTATCATGTTATAGCCACCCTATAACGTGATGACCCCTATAAGATAAGGAGGAGGTAGCTGTCATTAATATCTGAGCTATCAGACGACGTGAATAGGTCTAGCCACCGGCACGCTGCCTTATTATTCACTCGTTAATGAAGCTCTCTTGCGCTATCTAATCTCATCCACTCCATCCTCATTATAAATAGCTTTATTTATGATGGGGGGTTCTGGGGATAGCAAAAAAAAGGGGTTCTGCTAGCTAAATGTTGTTTTAGAAAAAAAATTTTTTTTCTCATTACTTAATTGTACAACTCAATTAATTCTCTCTTAATTTCTTATTTGGATTTTTCACCCAATCAATGGGAATATTGCTTACTTTGATGTTATGTAAATATTTGGAATAGTCGGATTTTGTATGGGTTTATTTGAGTCAAATTGGTCAAGTAGACTCAATTGGTTTCAATTAGGTTCATTTTGGGTTTAATTTGGGCTGATTTATAAAAGGGCCAGAACCAGTGGGAGTAAGGTGCAATTTGTCCAACCGGCCGGTCCGGCCCTAATCCGCACTTTCCTTTCTCCGCCGAGCTCCGCCCACGACTGAAGCCACCCACGTCAGCCCTCGCTCGCTTCAGCCGGCGACGACGACCCCCACGCCGCGTGTCGTTCAACCCCGACGCACCTCCTCCTTCGGACCATTGGCCGCACCTTCTCCCTGTTTTCTTCTACATAAACTCCCAGAAGCTGATGGTTTTAGGGTTGCTGTTGATGCTTGAGATTTTCCACAAGATTGAAGGTGAGAGGAGATTACTTAGTGGGCGTTGGTTCGTCTTGGAGTGCAGCTGGGATGCATCTGCGGGTTATCTTTCAGAGGTTGAAATTTTTCGGTGGTAGGGCTGCCTTCTTTCCTTTTGTTCTTCTCTGATTTCCAATTTCCCATTTGTTCTCTAATTTCATGTTTAATTAGGGCTTAGATCTGGAGTAAAATGTGCTATTGCTATTTCTTTGGTCATCCAGAGCCGAATTTTCCATTTTACTGAAATTGTTTGATGTATCTGTTCTCCACTTTCCTGAATTCACAGTTTTTGAAATTCCGTACATTGACTGATCTTTGGTCGCTTCATCTTTGTGGTATTTCAAGTTACATGCATGATAGTTATAATTAATCTTCGTAACTCGATAGCTTTTCTTGTCTTACTTGAATAAGTTTTATGAATTTGCGTAAATCATCATGAACATTCTTAGGATTTTTCATGAAATTTTGAGTGAATCTGCAAATTTACAAATTTGAAGTTAAACTAGTATAATCTCCTCTAGCATCACATATCTATGCATGGTTTCTTGATCATCGAGTTATGGCATCTTAGTTATATATGATTAGGGCATTTAGTATGTTAGAGTCTCTTTGCATATAGACCTAGGCACACAATTTTGTTGGTCATGTGAGGTTCGTTCTAGCATCTCCCACGCAACATTAAATTGGGCCCTTCGACCTTGACCTTTTCCCCAACGACGACTCCTCAAGCTTTCACAAACATTGAGAGGGTTGTTGATCACGTGGAATGAAGGGAACGAGGGATCGAGGCCCGATACTAGCTTTACAATTAACCTGACATGAATGTATTTTCATCATAGGTCAATTTTTCGATGAAATCATACTTTAGGTGAAGAGATTTCAGAAGTTCTAATTGAAATTCTTTGGAAAGTGTTGTAAATCCTTTATTTGCAGTCTTTTTTTATGAATTATTTTCTTCATTGGAAATCTTTTAAGCGGTTTTATCAATTGATGCATCATTAACCCTCTGACCAAATTTCCAGCTTAAAGTCAGCTTCTTGAAAGTTTTCATTGAAGATCTCTAATTGTTGAACTTATTTGCTTCTCTCAATTTTCACTTTTATTATTCTCTTGATATTATCCTTTCATTTTATGGTTATTATTTTCTGTTTTGTTTTTTAATTTACTGATGAAATATTATTCACCAATTCTCCAGTTGAAAATTAAAATTTCATTGTTGTGCTATTTCAAGTTCTTGGCCAAAGACCAATGTGTTTCATGGAAAACTTTTTGTTTCTTTGTTGATATTTAGTTTTTCATTCACTTAAAACTGGTCAAGAGTGATTATCCACAAAAAAAAAAAAACTGGTCAAGAGTGTTCCCTGTGAAGACCCTCGGCATTGTTTCCCCGTTTTCTTCGTATTGTTTCACTACCCTAAAAACTGGTCAATAGAAGAGCCAAGTGAGGAACATCTCAGAACAAGTTGTATATTCTCTTCTCTTAGATGCAGCATTTTGAATCTACTGTGTTCCCCATTTCTAGATGGCAGATGCTCACATGGCCCATTTCATTATGGGCGTTGTGTGTTTTGATGCCCACACACAAAACGCAACGATGTAATGCCTTTTACTCAAATTGTTGGTAAAATCATTCTGCTAACCCATTTATCTATCCCCTCTATTGCAAAGGTTCCCTTATATCAACTTTGACACAAACTTGAGCATGCAAGCCTCTATCCTTCTTGATCATATATTGGTCAAGCAATGGTAGCCCAGCTTTAACAGCATTGTTTGCCAAGTTAGTTGGTCCCCAATATTCATGTGGTAGGTTTGATAATCTCACCTGTAATGGCATAGTAGTGATAGATAGCATTCGACGACGGCCTAAACAATGTTGTCCGCATACCAAAATCTACTGCTTGTTCAACTATCATCTATAGGCTTCACCATTACTTGCCATTTTTTCTATGCTTGAGCCAAGATGACATGAAAGGGAATCTTGCGGTCAGCAAGCCGACTCACAAGGGCAAATTGTCGTTTCCTTCTGATTTGGCTGATTTCCTCCAAATCAAGTGTGATTGTAGCTTCCTTGCTACTATCTGCTTTCTTCCACTAGGTGCTAATGAATGGGGATGTTTTCAATGCTTCTCAAACCTTCATTTCCACTTCCATCATTCAGTGCTCGAGTGTAGCTCACTCCTATTATAATGGTTTACCCTTCTCTCACATTACGATAATCTAGCAAACATGTGGTAGGATTTCATATATCTCATGCATTAAAAGTACTTGTAAGGGCTAGGCTTTAATCCTCATCATAAAGTGGAGCATGCTACATGGAGTATATATCAGTCAGAAAATTTTAGTTGTTTTAGGGGTAGATAGAGAAATAAATTTATGTTAATTTTATAATGTGAAATGATGTTATTTTAATATTGAGATTTATATTGGATGTGAAATAAATATAAAAAAAAAACTAGTTGGATATTTTTTTACAGGAAATTTGGATTAATTTGGTCCTAGTGTTTGGAATTAATTCAAAATGGCTCTTTGATCACCTTTTTTTTTTCACGGGCTTTAACCAGATCAAATACGTTAAACTTATATCCCATTTTACTTGTTTCTATATATGTGTGCGTTTTCACATAGATTAAGCTTTTATTCAATAAACAGATGGTTAAATTTAAAATTATTAGTCTCACGATATCATAATACTGAACTAACGTTTCTTAAAGTATAATCATTGTTCGTATAACACGACTTGATCAAAAATATTCTGCTTGACTGCTTCAACTCCTGGCTATTCAATGAGCCGGATGGTGCAGGTGCTAACTGCTGTCAAAAAAAAAATTTAAAGTTATTTATAATTATGACGAATGGGTTCTCTGAAAATAAAATCAGTTAGTGGACTATTTAAGTGATTGACGAGGATGAAGAAGTAGAGGAGGAAGAAGAGGATGGGGTTCTCTTTCTCTTTCTTCATCAGGGCCTTCTTTATTGCCTTCCTGCTAGCCAGCTCTATTTCTATCCAATTTCAAGCTGCTAATGGAGGTTTTTTCCTCTGAGTTTTGCTTACTGTAGATTATACATAATCAACCTCTGATTGCTCGCAAAAACTTGTAATTTTCATGGTTTTAAGTTTTGGTCGAAACTATCAGTTTTGATGGTTTTGTTTGGTTTTGGTGCACAAATTTGGCTATAACTCGCATTTTTAGGGTGAAATTCTTTGGATCTTTGATTTTTACATCAAAACTTAGAATTTTGAAACTGTCGAAGTAGAAACTATCGAAATGATCGAAATTGTTGAAACTGATACTTTCAGCTTGCAGTTGAAACTAAAACCTTGTTAATTTTGTGTTTGCAGATTTTGTAGTGAAAGGGAGGAAGGGCTGGTTTAAGCCCACCGCCACCAGCTCCAGACTCATGGATACATAATATTCCACCTGAGAGTCTTGGAATCCCCTCACCACCATAATCACAATTAGTGGAAACAAGGTGGATTTTTAGTGCTCATGTTTAATTAATAAATTAACTAATATATCATTAATCTTATAAATTTAAAAAATGAACGTGTTTGGTGATCATAGAAGTTGGCACCATTAGGCGACTCCTAAGGGAAGTCACTCGATGATCGAGTGACTCTAACAATCACACGACTTTATGACGGTATCGAATAGTCATCTGATTGTTGGAGTCATCACTCTGTATGGTGACCAAAAGTCAATCTCAATCTTGTAGAATGAGGTCATATCACAGGGGATGCTTTTGCGTATCCCTTGGTCCCACCAGAGGCGATTCGTCCAAATGATTGTATGACCGTTAGACGAGTCTCCTGCAACACCACCAAACTTGTTTGCTTTTTTATTTTTTTAAGATTAGTGATTAATTAAGTAATTTATTAATTAAACATTTTGAATATTAAAAAATTAATAGATATTATTTTTGATGTTTATGTAAATAAATTTACTCCTGGTGTTTCCAACATTTGAATCTCATCCAACTGTTATGTTGGCTGGTTTGTTAAAAGTAGCACCTCCTCGCTCTTCATCTTCTAGAATACTCTATAATTTTTTAGAAAATTTAGATTATTCAGGAATGTTCTAGAAGGTTCTTAAATGGCCTTATAGAAGATCTTACAATGTTTTAAAAAGTTATGGAAGGTAGTAGAATTTTTCTAGAAACTTATAGTTCAATAGATTATAGAATATTATAAAATATTATAGAAATTATATTTTGAATGCCTCAAGTGAAGTGTGTGTAAATGCATTTTTTGGTCTCTTTTATTCTACAAATTTAGATTGTATTATTTCACACGTTACTTGAGTTGTAAATGAACCAAGCATTTAATAAGTAATTCGATGTTTGATTTGATAAAAGTTGGTTCATGTGTAGGTCATTATTATTAATAAACAATCCTAAACATAATTTTAAAAATTTAATAAATAAATAAATGTGTTTAAATATACTAGTATTTAGCTCGTTAATATTCGTAAATTATTTGTATGAAGTTCATGAACAATCTCGATAATAATGCTTGATATGATGTTTTTTTAGATATTTTAGTATATTTTGTTTATTAATAAAAAAAATTCTTGAATCATGATGTTGAGCTGTTCGTGAGCTCATTAATATCTTTGATATATATAAGAGTTTGTCTATAGTTTTTCGTATTTATAAAATTAGATATATATGAGCTTGTTCATGAATATTAATATGCTCGAATCATTTGAACCAATTTTTAAATATGTTTTTATGTCCAAGCTCAAATAAGTTTGAGCTCACTTTAGTAAGTGTTCACATAAGCTCGAATCATTTGAACCAATTTTTAAATATGTTTTTATGTCCAAGCTCAAATAAGTTTGAGCTCACTTTAGTAAGTGTTCACATAAGCTTGAAGAGACCATTACTTGGCTTACCTCGGTTCATTTACTCATTAGTCATTAGGTTTGTGTTCGATCGAGTTGCGTATTTTTGGATTGCAATCTATGCATTCACTTCAATTTAGATTGCAATCGACTACTTGCAATCATCTTAGATGACTTTGTGCTACAAACCTCATTGTTCTAAAATTAGTTCAATCAAGGTTTGTTTGGTTCGTCAAAGATTTTTTTTGCGAGTACATTAATTAGGTTACATTCAACTAACTAATCGGATCATCCAATTCGACTATTCGAGAAACCCTTTGATGATAATTTTGCGGATTTATGCTTCAAATTTTTACTTTTTGATTGCAAGATGGCATCCTCACAGTGCTTTTGTTTACCGTCCTCGTGATCCTCGAGATGACGTCTCCAATTAGGGCTAATATCGAGTCGAGTTCAGGCGAGTTTGACTATGCTTAAATTTGAAATTTTCAAGTTTAAATTAACTTAAAATTAAAATATTTTGATTCAGACAAACTTGACTTGAAATCATTGATTTTCTTAATTTTAGATTTGAGTGTAAATTATGTTATCAAATAATTAAATAAAAGATTGAAGTCTGCTACCACCAGGATTGATTTCTGGTTTAGTGCACTGAAAAGACCATGCATTAGACTTAAATATATCTTCAATATTTTTAATATATATATATAGATGATTTGATTCTAAACTGTCCAATGAAATGTTGCCATGTGGCCATAGCCAACCCTTGGACCAATGATAAAATGGCATGGGTTTTCAACTAGTAGTTTCCTCTTTTGGCAAAAACAAAAAGGTGGAGAAACTTTGTGGACTAAAAAGGAAATAGTTTCGATCAAAATTCTTTTTGAATTTGGGGAGAGCACGAAGATAAAATAAAAATTTATTATGTTAGATTTTCCGTTCATGTCATCCATTAAGCACCTAATCAGAACGTGCTGCGCAAGCATGTGGGCCTGCATTTTGTGTCGCACATGCAACAACGTAAAAATATTATTTCGTGTTATTTTTTACCGTTTTATGTTACTTTTTTTTGTCTTTTTCTAAAATTTCTTGTTGAATAATATTTTCTTATTTAATTTGCATGCAAATACAAAACAAAAAAATATTAAAACATTGAAAAATAAGCTCATATGAACTCAAGAATTATTCATATAAAGTATAATTTTTATATAATTGTTGTATGATCACTTTTTTATTTTATATATTCTTTTTATTGCTTTGTATTAGAAAACTTTTATATTGTATTGACCTTTTTTTGTACTTTATTATATATTATAAAAAGTTTTGTAAAAAGATGAAAAAATAATACAAAATAGCGAGGAAATGATGCAAAATGCCATTTTCATGCTGCTGCGCATGGCACTTACACGGTGTTCTGATACGATAGAAACTAATTTAAAAATTTTCAAGACAAAAATGTCCTTTGGAATTTATATCATCCCAAAATTTCTAATGGCTATAAGTAAGTGTAAATTTGTCGTGTTCTCTTAACCAAGGAAGGAGCTTGTTTGGGAATTGAGAGGTCTCAGGTTTGAACTACACTGTTACTACAATTTTTAAATAAGGTAGAGAAAATTGTGATGTCAGGATATAAAATAAAAAAAAAGTAATGGGTAAATTAGAGATAAGCATCTATAGGGAATGAGATGGTCTAGGCAAGTTTACTAGCTAGTTAAAATGAAATTTTTAAATCTATTGATCAAATGTGTAAGTAATATTTACTCACAATAATATAAAAAGACATTTACATATATATGCCACTTAAAGTTTTAAATATTACATACTTATTTAAATATGTGTCACGCAATAGTTCAAATTTTATAAAAAGAGTGACACATAAGTAATATTTAAAGCTTTTTATGGCTTATAATTAAGTTATTGTCCTTAAAACAAATTAGAATAAAATGAGGCTTGTGAATAGTCGGCCTAGGCCTTTTCATTTACCAAAAGAGGCTGTGCAAAGAAGTATAAATGCGTAGGTCAATATGGCTATAGAAAGAGAACAAACAAATAAAATACAAGAAATATGAAAAGATTCGTGATGTGGCGATGAACAAAAAAAATAACGCTCAAATAAGTGCGTGCATCATTGGACTCAAGGAACGAAACGAAAAATACGCGTAAAAGCTCTTGACAAAAATACAAATGCTTACAACAACTTCCTAAAAAAAAGGAAAAAACAAAATCAATTTCTTGAACTTGGACTTCATCTTTTAATGATAATTACTTGGAATCTAACTTAAAATAAAAATTAGATTATAAATTTGAAGTAACTATATATAATTAGAAGATTAAGAAACTATGTAGGCAAAAACTTTTCCTTAGCAAAGCACAAAGTAAATCATTGCTAAACCATTATTCATTTATTACACAATAAATATATCATGATGTCATCAAGAGATATATCAAAACAATCATATTAACTATCATGATGTCATTATAATTGAGACTAATTACAGCATGTCACAATATTTTAGCACACTAAGCCCTGTTTGGTTGGAGACCAGGCCATGGCCAAAATGACCTCCAACTATTTTATTAAAAAAAATAATAATAAAAAATTAAGTATAATGTGTTAAAAATTATATAGATATAATATAAAGTGAATTTTTTATATTAAAATTTATGTATTGAGGATGAAAAATGAAAAAATTATTTAATAAAATAGTTGGAGGTTATTTTGGCCATGGTCAGAGCTAGGGGTGGCAATACATGACCCGACCCGTGAACCCGACCCAAACCCAACCCGCAAATTTCGGGTGTAAGTTATGAATTTTAACCCATTTATTAAACGGGTCGGGTTTGAGTTGGGCATAATCAGGTCGGGTAGGGTTTGGGTTAGGCATTTATCAAAAAATACTTTATAAATGGGTCAGGTCAACCCGCCAACTTGACCCATTTATTAATCGGGTCGGGTTTGAGTCATGGCTTTTGACCCATATAATAAATGGGTCAGGTTCGGGTTGAGGCAATTCGGGTCGGGTTGGATTCGAGTTTGACCCAAACCCGACCCGCCGACCCATTTTGTCACCCCTAGTCATGGCCAAGATGACCTCCAAACAAACAGGGAGGCCATGTTTCAGCCCTTCTTTGCATCATAAAGATGACCTATCTGAAAGAAATAACATGTTTTAAAGTATTGCAACATCCATATAGGTACAAAAATATTCAATACAATACGTTTTAGTTCAAAAATGTAGCGTGTAATATGCCGTAGAGTATTTTAAAAATGGAATAAATATTATTTAGGCCTACTGTACACACACTCGATCGGCTGGTCCGCATGCTTTGCGGCCTCGTGTGCGTAGTGCGGAGGGTTGAGATGGGTGGTGGGGTGAGGAGGGTATTTTTATCATTTTATATTTAAATATTTAATTTAAATATAATTTTATTTTTAAAATAAAAATATTAAATTAAGTAAAAAGATCTGATTGAAATATTAATGTTAACTTTTAGTTTTCTTCAAGTTCGAGTGAAGTTTGTTTGAAATTGATTAAAATTTTATCTTGTTTGGATTGATTATCAAGTTGAATCAAGCTTTATTATATTATTTATATACTTATTCAAAATGTCTCATATATTTCACATATTTTAATTAATTATATATAATATTTATTTTTGTACTTTAATATTTTTAATATATATCTTTTTAAAATATGTTTATATCTGAAATATTTGGGAGGGATGTTATGTACATATTAAAATACAAATACATAACGTTTCCTTAGCTCAGTAAGAAAAAAAACTTACCAAAAAATCAGGTTGTCTCGTATTCAAACTACTTAATGCGAATAAAATTGTAGTGTGAAGTAAATTTAAACAAAAAATATAGTTGAGTCGAATTTATTTCAAGTGAGTTGATTTTGAGTTGAGTGATAATTAAATCGAGTTTATATTGAATAAAATACGAGCAAAGTTTGAACGTGATTTGAGTTTAGACATAATAAATAATTGTTGAAGAGATGGTTTAGAATTATAAATGATAATTAAAAAGTGAGGTTATAAACTGACAATTGTAATGAAAGAATGCTAACTCCTTAATTGAGGAATTTTATTTTTTTTACAGAAAATAAAGTTATAGATAACAATAATTCTTACATATTAAATTAGTTTGTAATATTTTCTAAACTATGATTTGTATAAACAATGTGCATAATGCATATTTAATTCAAGAAATATAATTAATATAAGTAATTTTTCATAGATTTGAATGAAGCTCAATATGAAAATTGAATATGGACTCGTTCCAACTCGACTTAGTGTCAGCCCTAGTCTCTACATTGTTATTGTTCGTTAAGGGACCAAAACACGTGACAATTAATGTCGAGTTGGCTTTTTTTTTAAAAAAAAAAAAATTTCTAATCCTTCTTTAATTTGCAAATCTATGTAGTGTAACATTTATTAGCAAGACCAACAAATCATATAAAAACATTAATTGCTTCTGTTTGGCGCAAGACCAAAACAGAACCAAAATGGTACTAATTTAAAAAATAATAATAATCATAATAATAATAAACAAATTTTTTAAATCATTCTACACAAATTCAAATATAAAAAATATTATTTTACTTTACATACTCAACAATTTAAAATAAAAATATCAACTTTATTTCACTTTCTAGACTAAAATATTCAAATCGAGTATTTTAATCTAAGATGTGAAATAAAATTTATATTTTTATTAAAAATTATTGAGTATGTGAAGTAAATTATTATTTTTTATATTAAAATTTGTGTAGAATAATTAAAATAATTTATTTATTATTATTATTGTTATTTTTTAAATTAGTACTATTTTGGTCCTGTTTTGGTCCTCGCGCCAAACAGGGCCCATTGACCAAAATATAGAAAAAAGCCAATCTTGATTGCCTTTTTTTCCCATCTTTTAAAACTTCCCTTAAAAATTTTTTTCTTATGATAATATAGATTTGTTTACTACAACAAATTGGAAATATTGACTCAATCAAAATTCAATAAAGAAGAGTATTTCTCACAATAATTCTTGATAGGTGTTTCAAGTGCATTATAATTGGATATTGAGTTTGTTTATTAGATATGATCAGATTGAAATGTATTAGAATGCGACCTTTTTACATATTTTGAGAGGTTTGCAAAACGGAGAACTAAGTCGAGTTCAAGTTATTTAAGTAAATATTTTTAAAATGACTCAATGAGAGTAATATTTCATATATAAAGATGAAATTTTTTCCAAATAATGATAAACATTTTGTTGAAGATTATTAAGGTTAATATTTTTCTATACTGCTATAATTGTTAAATAAGTACAAAAAATTGATGTTTTAAGATATTAAAGAAATCTGAGGAACATGTTTTTCATATTAATTTTAACCATCGAGTTCGTATAAAAAAATATTTTGTTTGGCAAGTAATCTGCAAGATCACCCAATAAAGTTGTAAAAAAGTATTAATTTACGTATACAGGAAATATTAAGGAACATCTAGAATAATTTTACGAGCAAGAAGGAAATTCTAAAGCCAGAAAAGAGCCTTGTGACGAGGAGCACGAAAAGTAGAGGTAAAAATATTGTAAGAGATGCGAGCAAAACCTTAGAAGAAGATTAATTTTACAAGATAATACGAATGAATCATTTGACTTGTTATTTATTTTAAGGACGAAAATAATCTTTTTATTATAAAAAAGAAAAAAATAATAGTAAATTATTACATCTTGTACAATTTTTAATGTAAAAAATTTACTTAATTTTATATTTTATACTATTTTCAATGTACTAATTATTTTTATTTCACATCTTATATAAATTTTAACGTAATAAATAACTTTTATTTTTTATCATACCTATATCTCAAATCAAACCCGCATGTCTTTTATAGAGCTGCTTTGTGTGTCTCGTTTGAGTGAGTTAGCCTAAACTCAAATTTTTTGAGTTTAATTTGAGTTTGATTCGAGCCAAGTAAAATTTATTCAATCTTAAGTCAGTTTTCAAGCTGAATCGAGTTTAATTTTTAATATTTTTATAATTTAAATAGTTGTGCTACATATAATGGGCATGTTTGGCAAAGACCTAAAAATAGATAAAAAAATATAATAATAATATTTTAAATTTATTATAAGTTTTAATAACTTTATTTCACATTCAACACAAATTCTAATTTTAAAAATTAATTTTATTTCATATCCAAAACAACTCCTAATATTAAAATAAATTTATTTCCCGTTAATTTTATAAAATAAAATATTTTTTCTTTTCTTATCCAAATGTATTTTTCAACCAAACAAGCCCAATGTATTTCAAATATAAAATTTTTATTAAATTTATATGCATTAATTGTTGTTGTGCTTATCAATTAATCTCAGCAAAATATTTCACATATAATATATTTATATAAATAAAATAATTTAAATATACACTGAAAGAGTCTAAATATATATATCATTGTATAAGTATCAGATTACGAGTTAAATTAATTTTAATTCGAATCAGTTGACTCAAGTTATAAGAAAATCTTAACTCGGAATTGTTAACTTTTAAGTCCTATTCTTTCATAAAAACGTCCTACTAACTGATAGCTCAAGACATTAATTGCTTAGTATTAATTAGTCAGCTTAATGACAAGAAGTTATGTTTAATATATCTGATTGTCTTATTCGAAAAAAAAATTATTTTAGTAAAAGAAAGGACAATAATTTTATTTTATTAACACATCATATTTGCGAATAATATGCTGTCAAGTATTTAGTTGGAGATTATTTTGATTATGATTTTAATCAAAATGATCTCCAATTTTTAAAAAAATTTAAATTGAATTAAATTTTATATTTCATCTTCAATATATAGAATTTAATATAAAGAAATTTAATTTATATTATATCTATATAATTTTTAATGCATCATATTTAAGTTTTTATTATTATTTATTTAATAAAAAAATAAGAGGCCCCTCCAATCAAACAGAGCCAAAATTCATTCTAATAGCTCCTGTTTATTGAAAATTATTAAATATGTTAAGTAAAATAATATTTTTTTATATTAAAATTAAAATTTATGTAGAATAATTAAAAAATTTATTTATTATTATTATTTTTTTAAATTAATATTGTTTTGGTCCTGATTTTGGTCCACACGCCAAACAGCGTAGCTTATGATCTCAAAGTCTTGTTAAGGTAATTAATAGTATTCATAGACAAAGAAACCTGTGCAAAATTACCAATTATTTCGTCATATAATATAATTATGAAGCGTCATGCATGAATACATTTATTTACAAAAATCTCAAAAGGTAAGAGATTGCATAAGAAAAATTTATTCCGTTGATAGGCGTGGCAAAATAGATTAGTATATCTAGTTCGATGTGACCTCGAATCAGACCCGACTCAAATAGCACAACTCGATTATTATACAAGCCAAAATTAATGCCTAGAATCTGACCTGATTAACAAATGAGGTCAGATCGACTAGCCAGATTGACCTATATAAAGAACAAAAAGTTCATAAATGAACTCGACTTAATTATGTATAACGTGAACTTGACTTGTTTAATAAATATGTTAAAATTTATGATCTATACCGAAAATTCACGAGTCGAGTTCAAATCAAATTCATAAGTCAGATCATATTCCGTCGTCTTTAGCTCGTGGGGGGCATCTATGTCCCACAAAACAGGGCATATCATGTTTCAATGGGTTAGAAAGTGGTGGTGGTGGGCCTAAACTAATCCTTCCTCCAAGCCTCCTCCCTTTCACTACAATACCTGCAAATACATAAAATTACATAACAATACTTCTGTGAGAAACCAGAGGTTAGTTATGTAAAATCCTCATTAAGCAAAACTCCCAGAGGGGAATGCAAAACCTCCATGAGCAGCTTGAATCTGAATAGAGGGAGAGCTCGATAGAAGGCAGGCAAGAAAGAAGACCCTGATGAAGAAAGAGAACTCCATCTTCTTCTTCTTCTTCTTCTTCCTCTGGTTCTTCTTCTTCTTCTTCCTCTGATTTTTCTTCCTCATCAATCACTTAAAAAGGTTTATTTACTAATTTTATTTTCAGAGAGAACCATAGAAAATTATAGAATATTTTATTATATAGTCAATAGTATTCCTTTGAATAACAAAGGGTTGAACATTTGGTCATGAAGAACTAGTCCTGAGATTTATTCCAATATTATACTTAAGTTTGGTGAAACATCAAAAATTACTCGATATTCATATAAATATTTATCTCGAATCAAGCTTGAGTTGAATTTACTGAGCCATATTATGAGCCATATATACGGCTTGATAATTCTATTGAGCTAGGTTTGAGCCTAGCGGCTAGCTGAAATGGATCATCCTAAATTTTATTTTTTAATAAAAAACATAATTTGCTATTATAAAAAAGGATAATTACCTACATGTCATACAATTTAGTTTTATTTATGCTTTACCCATCCATTCTTAGTTAATTATGCTATGCACACTCAAAATATTATAAAATCTTACATACACACATTTGAGTTAAAATTTAATCAAAATCTATTTGAAAAAAAATATTTTTTTAGTAAATCATTAAAATTATATTTTTACTTTTAATAGTACATATTTTTTCTCTTCCTCAATATCACACTAAAGCGTTGATTTATCCTAAAATCAGTTCACGTTACGGATTTCTCCTTCCTTTGCCGCCATGTAAACATTAAGATTTTAAGATTTTCACTCAAAATATATTTAAATATCCTTAAAATAATATGTTGAACGGCCCAGATTTTTTGTAATCTAACTATAATTAGGTTATTGAAAAATTATGATTACTCATTATAATAGAAATAAGTTAAAATATATGTATGTAAGATTTTATAATATTTTGAGTGTGCATAGCGTAATTAACTAAGAATGAATGGGTAAGGCATAAATAAAATTAAATTATGTGGCATGTAGGTAATTATCCCTATAAAAAATGTGAGATGTAGTGGTTAAAGTATATGTTTAGCAAACTGTCAAAAATTATTAACTGATGTAAAATCCATGAAGATCGCTTAACTATTTTTTTTCGAAAAGTAATTCTCAATTCATTAGGAAATTCGAGTTGGCTCGATTAAGGCTCAGAACAACTTAAAACTGAATGTAAGTTGATTGAAGTTGAAAAGTTCGAGCTATAATTCGACCGCAAATTGATCTATAAATCAATGAGCTAAGCTGTAGCTATGCTTAATTTCACTTGAGCTAGATAGTTATATCAGTAATTATACTGCTAACTATAATTTTTATATCTATCAGTGATAATCAAATTGAATTAGGGGCATTTAGTTCAATATTATTTTAATATTATGTTATATTATTTAAAAATAATAATTATTTGATTTGATAATATGTATAGATAAATTTTTAAAAAATAATGAAATTATCATTTAAATGATGATATAATTTGGCCTCGTCTGGTTCGAGCTTTTTTTTTTAATAAGAAGAATTTTTTTATTTTTTTAAGTTTAATGGGAGAGAAATTTATTTTAATATTAGAAAGTGTGTAAAATGTGAAATACGTTAAATTCTAATATTAGTATTTATATTAGATATGAAATAAAGTTAATTTTTATAATTAAAATTTATGTTAGGTAAAATTTTTATCTCAAACCAAACGAGGCATCACAGTATTCAAATAATATAACATAATAGTAAACCGAATACTTTTAGTAATTTTAACTATTAGTTATATTTTTATTGATGATAAGGTTAAATTACATGAAATATATTCATATTGAGATATCAAATAATACAGAGAATTATAGACATCGTTTGGTTCAAGTTTTTTTTTTTAATAAAAAAATATTTTATTTTTAAAATTTAATAAGTAAAAAATCTATTTTAATATTAGAAAGTATATAAAATGCTAAATACTTTTAATTTTAATATTCGTATTTGTGTTCGATGTAAAATAAAGTTGATTTTTATAGTTAAAATTTGTGTTGGGTAAAAATAATGTGTTGAACCAAACGAGGCCATTCAAACTAGGGGTATTTCAGAGTTAATTTCAAGTGAGTTGGGTTAAACTCATCATTAAAATTTTTCATTTTAGTTTAATTTGTGCCTACTAAAATCTTTTTAATTTCAAATTGATATTTGAATTTAATCAAGCCTAATTATAAGCCAATTTATTTTTAATAAATTATCTATTATACATATTAAAAATTTACTTCTAAGTTTGTGTATTTATAATTCAGTCTCTTTTATATAAATTATTATAACATATTTATATACATAATTTTTTTTATTATACTTTAAAAATTATAAAAATGTTTTATACGTATTTTGAATTGATTTTGAGTTGAATCAATATTTTTTATGCTAAAAAAAAATTAAATCGCTTTTAAATTGAATAAAATATAAGTAAATTTTAATTTTAATTCAAGCAAAATGTTATTTTCCTTTCCACACGGAGGCACAAAAAGATTATAATCATTATTTATGAAAAAGTTACACTACATATATGATTTTTAATATTAAAATTTCATAAATATGAAATAAAATTAAATTTTAATGTTAAAACTTTTATATAATTTAAAATAAAAAATATTAGTGGCAGAAACTATGATCCGGATTGAGATTATATTCAAATTGGCTTGAATGAGATATTAAATTGAAATCAAGTCTTAAATAAGTAAAGAATTTGAAAATTGACCCGAAATTTAATTCAAGAGTATTGAAATTGAGATTAATTCAAACCAATACTTGTTTCGAATCCAGAAACTCGCTTTGAGTTTAGCTCGACTTGAATTTAACTCAAATTTCTCGTGACCTAAAGCTGGCTCACTCAAAATAAAATCGATATAATTCAAACTCGACTTGATATTTGTAAATCCATAAATTTTAAATGTGATATTCTAAGTAATATATTTAAGATAATTAATGTATATTTTATAATTTACAAAAAACATTTTTAAAAAATTTAAGTTGTTTACGTATATGTATGTTTTTAAGTTTTAAATAATATTATTTATTATAATAATTTTAATATTTGAAATATAAATCAAATAAACTCAAATTCGATTCAAATTTGGATAGTCGTAATTTGACTTGACCTCACTCAATCTTGACCCGTTCAAAGCCCTAGCTTGTTGCAAATATATGATGCATTATATTAAAAGAAAATTAATTTATTTTTAACATTTAATACTATATAATATAATTTTTGACATTTTAAATCATATTTTAGAGTGACTCACTGTTAACCGTACTCAAAATTAGACTTAACGGATTTCTCTAGTTGGAACTTTTGATGTATTTGAGCAATTTTTATATTTTCAGTTTATATATTATTTTAAACTATTATATATATATTATTATATTTTTTAAAATTTTAAATATTATATATATATCATATTAATTGTAAATTAAAATAAATTTTTTGAGCGTACTAACTTAGAACAGAAAGAAAATTAAACCTTACTTGTGAGTTTGAGGTTCTAACAGTAATTCAAAAAGTTTATAAAACAAAATGCATAATTCTGGGAGGTTTGAGGAACCTATATATAATTTTCATATCTTATTTGCCATTCATATCAGTGACGATTTTATTTGGCTGAGAATATGATTTTTATATTCTTTTTTTTTTATTTTTAATTTAAGCTTTGTTGAAGAGAATATTGGACTCATTTGCACCTAGTCAAGCTGTGCCAACGCAAAATCTTATTATCATTATTTTGAATGGGTGATGCTAAAATGTGGACTTCATAATTCATAAAAAGGAACAAAATTTATGCATGACTTTATTAAAAAAAAATGCATTTTAATATATTACTTCAAATTAATTACGATGAATCTTCGATCTCTGAGCTTCGAGCTAAGTTAACAGCCTTACTAACTAGCCACAGGCTAAAAAGTCAGCCACACTATTTATGTTGAGCAACACATGCATAAATTTGCAAAATAATACCTACATCATACTCAATCGTTAGATTATTATCTGCATTGTCAAGAGAATTAGTGGTTACTCTTTGATAATTAGGGTTGAGAATAAGTTCTTTAAATCAATTAGCATTTTTGCTTATAATTTATTGTTTATGAACGCTTAGCATTTGAAGGGCGTTTAATTTATTGTTATTTTGATATTATATTATATAATCTAGATGTTATCTTTTAATTAATAATTTTATCTAAAGTTATTTATAGATATTATTAAACTAAATAATTTTTTTTTAAATAATATTGAACCAAATACCACCTTAATTTGCTTGTGCTAATGCATGAGCTATGAGCCAAGCTGCTTTTAGCAAGAACTCGAGATCACTAGTTTTAATGTAGCAAATTAAACTAGTAATATGTAGGAATAGGATTATATTTGAACGTAAACCGAAGATTTTCACCTTTGAATCCCATCTAGTTTTTTTTTTTTGATCAATAAAGGTTACATTGTTTCATATATTACATAATTCAATGTCTTAAGTTGCACATTTTTTGATTGGATAAATAGCACATATTTAATAAAGTTTATTTTAATGTTGGAATTTATGATTAATGTCAAAATAAAGTATTGAATGAGTGGTGCCTAAATTGGAGAGGAAGCCGTACAAGGCTATAGTAATTAGAAATTTTTATCACCGGACAAATTATCCTTTTTACCCGAAATATTAGTTCTAGACTTGGAAAAGTAAGGAAGCCTTTTTTGAATGATATTTGGGGAATTTTCATAGGCCACTCATAGGACTTTTGAAGAAATTGAAGAAGTGAATCTAAGGTTCTGTTTGGCATTGTTGCACTGTATAAAAAAAAAACACTATATTATTGAATAAAGTAGTTTTTATCTATTTGACAAGCTGCTATTAAAAGCTGTTGTCGAGAGCTGAACTGTTTGAGAAAAATTGCTGTGCTGCTTAAAAATTTTATAATTTTGACCAGAGTTATTGTTGAACACTAATGATAGGCTTACTAAGAGATGAAGAGCAAGCACTAGTTTTCCTGACAAAGCAGATAGTGATCTTACATTGAGCACGATGTAGACTTGTTACTTTCATTTCAATTTTACTAAACATAATTTTTAATTTTTACCTGTATGAAAAAAATACTTTTTTTGGTATAAAAAAGCTTTTCCAAATGCAGCCAAGTGTAAGGAAGAAAATCTTAGAAGGCGCCGATAAAGAAAACTCAATCAAGAATTGAGAAAAAAAAATAAAGAGGGATGAAACGATACATTGCCTGAAACAGCTATACCCTTGAGACTCGATTGAGATAGCAATGGATTGTTGATTGCTTAAAGTGTTTGTAGTGCAAAACTTTTGAGAATAGAAGAATAATTGTTGATGTATTAAAATGTGGTTGCATTGAATGATTATTCTTATAGACCGCAGTCAAATGTCTCGATACTTAAGAGATTTGTAAAATTCTAATCTGAATCACAAATTTGGGACAAACTAATGGCCAAAGGGAAAAAAAAGTCATGAATACCATTATAGTTTTTTTTTAATAAAAATGAATACCATTATAGTTAATTTCAACTAATTTATATTAGAACTCATCTGTTTGGAATTTATTTTTAAATAAAAAAATATAATTTATAAATTTGATGAGAAATAAAATTATTTTAATATTAAAAAATATGTAAAATATAAAATAAAAATAATTTTAATTTTAAAAAAAATTTATTGAATGTGAAATAAAATTTATATTAGATGCATAATAAAATTATTATTTTTTATAATAAATTTAAAATATTAATAAATAATTAGTTTTTTATTCTTTTGATTTTAATAATTAGTCTCTTTTTGGCTTGACCCAAACGAGACAATTGAACACTTTGGACATTGGTCAACCGCAATTAGGGCAAGCTCGAGCGCCCCCGCCTCTTATCATTTTCTCTCTTCTCCGCCGGTTTCGTCGCTCCGCCGACGCCATCGCCGTCTTCCTCTCCGTCTCCGTCGGACGGTATACCCTCTTCTTCTTCTTCCTCTTCTCCGCCTTCTCCTCGTCTTTACTTCTCCGCCTCCTTTATGGCCAATTGCTTCAATTGTTGGCATTATGCTCGCACGGTCGCACCTTGATCCCAAGCCACTTCAGGAATGCTCCACGTCGACGTCTACCCAGGGAGGGTTGCAGAGGCATGTTAACTGTAAGTACCTTTACGGATTCCTGGTGCCTGATTGGGGCTAAATTAGTTGCATCACCCCCTTCAAAATGCAAGTTCTCTTTGTTTTTGTTCTGCAAACTTGGTTTTTTTTCCCTCACATTCTGGCGGTTGATCTTCTGTATTGCTAGTTGCTAGTTCTGTCACTACGTTAGAATGTGATATAATAGCTACATTGGGGATTGTTTTTGCCTAGGTTAAATTTAATCTAGGTTAAAATTAAAATTATATGTCACATCATAGTCAAATTCCAACATTAAATTAACAATATTTCAGATCCTGCACAAATACTAATATTAAATCAACTTTATTAGTCATCTTACACATATTTCAAAAATACAAAATCAATTTTATTTCACCTCCTAAACTATAATAAATTTTATTTCAAATCTTTCACAAATCTCTAAACAAAACGTTTCTTTTACCTCCATTAAAAATAACCCCACAAACAAAATTATCTTTCACAAATCTTATTATGAGGAACTCTAAGACATCCTTAAAGTCTCACTTATCTAGTTATCTTAGAATCCACGGCTATACCAAGTTCTCATGTGGCTCATTATGTTTGATGATAGCAAATCATATATGATTTTAAATAACATTTTTGTTGAGTAAATTGATGTATCAAACTCTAAGGGCTGATGGTAGGCGAGCTTGATGATGAGTCTATTTTAGGCGAGATTGCATGAAGTCCTTGCAAGGACAGGATAAAAGTTCAATGTTAGTGTGTTTAAGGTCAAATTAGGAATTTTTGTAAATATTTGTTAATTTTTAGTTTGTCTTTGAGTGAAAAGTTTGCACAAAAACATACTTTAAGCATAAATGTCATATATGAATATTTGAATTTAAGGTTAAAAGATCTACCTGCTACTCATATCTAACTTTTTTGTCCCTTCTCCACTTTCTATCTCTTTCGATTTGTTATTCAATAAAGTCTATAATGTTAGAATTTAACTTCATTGTTTAGATTAACTTAAAAATTCTTTCCCATGCATATGGGCAATTTCATACATGATCTCAAATCTAACTTTAATTATTCTCCAGTCTTAAAATTTGATATTTAATATTGGAATATAACTAATCATTAGTTGCTTCAAAATAGCTTGTGCGTTGGGATGGTTTAACTAAAGTCATAGTTACAATTGATAATATCATAGTAAACTTTGGAGTCTCAAATTAAAAAAAAAATCTTTTTTATTCATATTTTGATAAATAAATATATTTTTTGCATTTTTTAATTTTGCAATAATTATGTACTGAATATATGCAGTTACTTTATGCTTAAATCCATGGAATAAAATTGGCTCAGTTGGATATGGGCCGGACAAAAAACAAATGAAGGGCCATATTTCTCATATAATCTGGTCCATTTCTCGGCCGATTGGTTCAAAAGTGAACTGAGTTTGTCAATAGGAAGCCAATACGTGAACCAATTTATAAATTTGATTTGAATCCGATCTATAAATTCTAAGTTCAACTTGATCTTATTATTATTAAGGTAATATTTGGGTCATAAAGTTTGACTAATCAAATTTAAATTGCATATAATCAAATTAGGTCTATTCGGAGCAACTAATATAAAAGATTTTGTTCTATGCAGACATATGGATCCATTAACTGAAAGGATGAAATTCAATGAAATTTTTTGTCTACGACTAGTTCACTAGATTATTCAACGAATTATGAATTTAATCCATTGAATAATTTAGTGATTAGACCCTAACTTATTATTAGTTAATTTATTGGGTTAGATTTTTTCCTTTTTATTAATCTGACGTTGAATTAATATTATTTGACTTAGATTTTGATTCTTTAGATTTATTGTTTCTGTCTTCTTGGTTTGTAATAAGAGAAGCCTCCTTCCATTCCTAGGTCTTCTATTGCTAGGATTTGGGACTTTCTCATTCCCTAATTCTAAAATGGGGTTTAAAATTTTGATTTTGATTTCTATTTTGATTGGAAGTTGAAAGTACTAGTTTCGACAGTTTTGATTTATTCATTTGTTTTGGTTTCGACAATTTTGGTATAGATGCTTGCCAAGTATTTTTAAGTTTTGATGTAAAAATCAATGTTTCAAGAAACTTTTCCATAAAAATGTGAAATTTCAGTTTAAATCAAAAAAATGGTAGTGTTTTGGATTTATGCTAGCCGAAACCAATCTTAAGTTTCGAAACTCACAGTTTCAGCTAAAATATAAACCATGGTGTAAAATAAGTGTGGGAGTTTTTTTATCTTTATTTCCTATAGTATGGCATAGGCCTTTGTTTTAAAAAAAAAACTACAATAATATATTAAATAATATTCTCTTGAGGATTATATAAAACTCAATGGGGGAGGGGCATACTCGTCTCCTAAGTAAAATCTCATTTTTAGGTGGGCCATGTAATTAATGATAATATTGATATTTTCAAATATATTAGTAAGTTTACACTTTACATTGATTGGAACATCAGATTAATTGGACTATCTCCTCCATAATACTATTTTCATGTTACTGTCCATTTTTTATTTCATATCTAACAGAAATCTTTACATAAAAAACAATTGCATTTCACATTTTGCATTAACATTAAATTTCAATTGGTTTCACATATGTCACATTTTTTATAAAGGAAATCAATTCATTTTATATATTACATAATCTCATTATTAAAATAACATTTTCATATATAGTACTTTGTTATTGGGTAAATTGCATATTATTTTTGAGGTCTTTGGATTTTTACATGGTCTACAAATTTTAAAATTATACTGTTTTGTCCCTCTGCATTCCAACATTTTGTGTGCTTGGTCTATATTGAATGTAACATTGCATGTGATAGAAGGATCATATTACAATAAATCGTCCTCAGAGATTAAGTATTATGCTTCAAAATACGTGGAACAATATACGAAAATCCTATGACCTCAAGGACGTGTTATGATTCAAAATACATGGATCAACTTGCAAAATCCTTAAGATCTCAGGGAACTATATGCAATTTTCCCTTTTGTTTTGTTTGGTTAGAGTATATTTTGGAGATGTTTTAATTGTTTTTGAGATATAGAGAAAAAGAAAATTATTTTAATATAATAATATAAAATAAAGTAGATTTGTTTATTAAAGTATGTGTAGGATGTGAATAAAGTTAATTTTTAAGCTTGAGATTTGTGTAGTTAGTGAAATAAAATTAATTTTTGATATTTAAACTTATATATGATATAAAATAAATATAAAATATTGATGAAAATATTTTAGAAGAGGTTGGAGGTTTTCTAGGCTGCAAGAAAATGAGGCATTTGTATTTTGTCTTGGAACAAAAATTAAGCCCAGTGGACAATGAGAGCGGGAGGTGAAGGCAGCAACAGTGCCTTACACTGCAACCTATGCCCAAATCTCTTCCAAGTTCCAGGGCCTCTTCATCTATAGTAAAAGCTGCATCTTCTGAGTTTTTGATGGCTGCCACCATATCAGTTCTACTTTCCCAGTGGCAGTTCGCGAGATCTGGAGCTCTTAGGGTTTCTTCTGAGCACTCTTATTTTGAAGTAAGCATCCCCTTCATTCTCTCCCTGATAACTACTTTCAGAACTTTTTTATGTTTTGACTAGTTCTTTTGTTGATGTTGTAGATGTTTCTTGTTGGTTTTATTGAGAGCATAAGCTATGTAACTTCCTATCTTGTAACGTGAAGTTTGAATCTTTTAGGCTTGTGTAATAGCTGACATCTGTTGGGTTTGAAGCTCAATTCTCAATCTATTGTTTGTTCCATTATCCAGTAAATCCAACGCGAGCTTTCTCAAAATCAAAAATATATGCGAGATGTTTGAGGTACTTTAATGTCAACATATTAGAAATCAGTTGTCAATGTTAGTTGAGGTTGAGTTTATCTTGTAAATCGATCGTCCTACACTAGCTTATAAAAATAAGGACATAAACTTTCATTGTACTGTATTGATAATGAGGGCTGAATCTACATTGTATCCGAAAAAGCTGCCTTCAAATGGGAATACTTAATTCATCTGTGGACCTAGGAGAAATTCGCCTTCTATGTGTTTCTGTTTCCCCTCTCTCTTTCTTAACCCTTTGACGTAATATTGTGAGGAATGGAAATTATCCAATCCCAATATTATCTAATGGAAATTATCCAATCCCAATATTATCTGAACAGTTTAGAGAGTTTCTACTAGGTGTTTTCAGAATATTTGAAATTAGTTGTCAGTATTTGTTGAGGTATGAATATATCCTGTAACCTGATCATCCTACACTAGCTCATAAAAATAAGGAGGTGAGCCTTCATTGTGCTTCATTGTTAGTAAGGGGTGGATCTACATTGTAGTCCAAAAAGCTGCTTTCAAGTGAGAATTCTCAATTCGTATATAGACAGGATAAATTCACCATCTGTGTGTTTCTCTTGTATCTCTTTTTCAACCCTTTCATGTAATATTGTGAAGAATGAAAGTGTCCAAGCTCCATAATATCTGAATAATTTAGAGAGTTTCTACCATGTGCTTCTAAGTTAGGATTGTTGTACATTTTATTGGTTTTATTGAGTAATTAGCTCTGTAACATTGCCTTCTTTTGTTTAAGGTGAAGAGTGTATCTTATAAACCATCAGGGACCCAGCAAAACCTCTTACAGGATGTTACTTTATCCCTTCCTGTGAAGAGGTAAATGCTTTGAAGTATACCTTCAGTTCCCTTGCTTGTTTAACAGTGATTGCACACAATTTAGCAAAAGTTTGTAATTGCAGTTGGTCTCAATATGCAAGTAATAGTGGAAGCTGACTTGAAGTATTTCTAAGAAGTCGAAAGTATTAATTCTTCAATCAATAAACACTATAGTTTTTAAGATTACTGGTTCTCAACATGCCCATCAAATTTTTACTGTTTACTATATTACAAATTAATGATCCCTATGGTAATATATGCTGAGCTGCATTGTGTCGGTTTAAGTTTATTTGAAATATATAAGGATTCTGCGATGATATCTGCAATGGGGAGTAAAGCTCAAACCACACTGGTCTTTATAACATAATTGCTTCTCTTTATTATTTCTCTTAGTGGAGTGTATCACTTGTTTACTGTAAAGTACCTAAGTGGTAGACTGTTTAGCTCTTCTTTATCATCTTGTTGTTTTGAGGGTTAGGATTCTTTGTTTGATCCCTTGTCCAACCTACTATGTCAGGGACTTAAGATTGAGAGGGTTGTGTTGCTATTAGATTATTATTTAGCATATTGAATCACAATCTTTTAATTAACCATCTATGCTTACGGATAGTAGAGCTGAATGGAGAAGAGAAATCCATATACCAACCCCAACTAGTTTGGTATTAAATCTCGATTTTTGTTGTTGTGCAATTCTATTAATAGTATGGAAACTTAAATCATGTTGCATTTATTTTTAATTCTTGGGTTTGTGAAGCTTTGGCCTTGTGTTTGGACGGAGTGGAAGTGGCAAGTCCACTCTTTTGCAGGTTCTCTATACAATTATGTTACTTGCAAATTTCTTTACTCTGTGATTTTTCCTTTTTAATGCTTAGTACGTGTAACTCAGATTATTGCCGGTCTTTCAAAACCGACATCAGGTTCCGTTTACATTCAGCATTATGGAGAAGATGAATTCCCAATTGGATCTCCGCAACTATTACTTCCTGAAAGAGTAGGCATATTATTCCAATTTCCTGAGAGGTAGTAATTTCTTTCTTGACTTAACTATAACTCAGTGCCATCCCTGTTTTCACTTGTAATTCATTGTTTTTTTAACTTTCTATGAAGGGAAATTTACATATATACTATAAATAACTCTGATATTTACATTTTAAACGCCTAAAACTTTGGTTTTACATGTAGCATACCTTAAATGGTTTAAATTATAATTTAATAGCCATTGTATGATATTCTCACCCACATTTATCATCTACAATTGCATGTGAGGAGTCATGCAATATTTAAGGTGGTAAAAAAAGAGAGGATGAATAAGTAAATGGGTGATTTAGGGTGTTTTCATGTAAATAGGTAAGTTTTAGGGTGTTTTCGTAAATAGGAAAGTTTTTTGTGGCTTATATGTTAATGAATCTTTTTATGAATTGTTACACTACAACAAATATCAAGAACTGGGAAGAAGTTGGAGTGTTCATTGGTTGTTTCTTGAAGCAGTTGTTTCACTTCAATATTGATGCAAATCTTAATGTGGATAATCCCACTAAGGATGGGAACCCTCTTTAAGTTTTTGAGATTCAAATAATACAAAATTATTTTATCTTGCTGAATGGTTATCTTATTTTCCTTTGTAATCTTTTTTGCATTACTAGGTTTTTTTTAGCAGATACAGTTCTTGAGGAAGTCACCTTTGGGTGGCCAAGGCTGAAGGCAGACTTTTCAATAAGAGAACAGCTTGCTTCAAATCTTCAATATGCTTTGAATGCGGTACCATTTTTTTTTATGTTTCCTTATGCATCTACATAACATCAATTTAAAGTATCTTTCATGAGGTGCTGAATGAATGGTTGATCACTACTTTTTCATTTAATGATCTTAGAACAGAAGCTTCTCATTGTATGATCAAATCTTGGTTTTATCACTTGATATTTGTGTGATATAAAAATCAGGTTGGCTTAAATTCAGTCTCCCTTCAAGAAAATCCACTCTCATTAAGTGGTGGCTTTAAGCGGCGCCTTGCTTTAGCGGTTCAATTAGTAAGTTTCTTCTTTGGGTTAATTGAACTTTCATATAATTCTAAAGTACAGGTTCCTATAGTTTGAGATAACTTATAAAGTGTATAAAAGTTCTTTCAATTAGGTTCCAGTAGTTTATAAAATCTTTTAGTTAGAACCTTCAATTAAACTTCAATTGATTAGAAGTAAGATGACTATTTTGCTCTCATTGTGTATACTATATTTATATGAATTGTGAAATAAAGGTGATAATTTAAAAATTCAAATTTGCAAGATTTGCAATACTTCTAAGCACATTCACATGAATTTTCTTGATTTTTGTAGTACTTTAGAATTATTATTTGAGAAATTTGTACTTAAAAAAGGTCTAAGAATATGTAGCTATTGTTAAATTTAGAAACGCCATCTCTATTCGGACCATACACACGATAAAAGGATGACATTTTTCCTCTATAAGGCAGAAGGAACTAGCTACGGATCACCATTGATATAATTTCCATGAGGTTGTACGGTGACTTATAGAAATAAAGTCCCACTATATGAGGAAGTAGACCTACCCCATGGCATCTTTACAAGGTTGGAAGATATTTAAATTGTTGATTGTTACCAATAGAATAATTCTTACTTATTGTGAGGCCTGCCCATGGGATGGTATTATAACCTCTCATTAGGAGTTATGCCTACCTTGCGACCCCCAAGAGATAGAAGTTATGCTACCACCGGTAGACATGAGTGGGAGCAGCATTGGATATATATATATGAAAGGCTTTAGCTAGGACGACCATGTAAACTACCATGAGACTATGGGGAGGCCTTTTTCTTAACCATAACAAGATGTAAGGTAATGATCCATCTTTTAAACCATGGCACGAGATAGGTCGATTGGCTATACTAGGGCTTCTTGCCAAGACCTATCTTGTGGAATCACGACAAGGACTAAAATAGAGAATTCTCGTGTGTTCACCATGAGACCCCTCGTCACTCCAATAACAGTTCCCATCTTGTACTACAGATCAAGCTTAACCGTTGTTTGGGTCCTAGCTATTTCATTACCTCACCCCTAGCTTTCAAAAGATACGATCACTAGCTATTGCACATGCTCTGTGATCTGCCATCTTATTTATGTATAGGGGGCCTCTCATTTATTATTGCTACTTAGCAACTAATAGATATGTGACACATCATTAGAACATTGCTCAAATCTTCAAAGGACGTTTACGTGCGGCGTCATATTTTGATCACTATATTCTCACTGGTTCAGGGCTCCTCTTGGAAGGGACCTAGGTCAAAACCAAATCTACCTTCAGACATGGCCAAAGAAGGAGAAGGAGATACCTATCCAACATCTCTCCCGTCTCACTTATCTCTTTTAGGCATAAAGGAATCTCTTACATGGAGATAAGACATCCTATGAAATATCTTTATATAACTTTTTTTTCTCATGATGTAATAGAAAGCCTAAGGGGATATCCCTCCGTGTACTCCTTATTCCAATGTAAAAGATGATAGTGGAATCCTTCAAGACACTTTTATGACTGTTATGGTTTTCTTTACCTGGGGAGAATTTCCACGTAAAAATATGTCTCATTTCTTTTTTTGGTTTTTCTCTATTTTTCCTAAATTTTCACTATTTCATTTCCATAGCTTAAACGAGTGTGCTGGGGGTAGCGATCTCCCTATAGTGGGAGATCCACTCTGTCACTTTGAAGGTGATATTTTTTATCATCAATTGTTAGAAATAAAAAAATGAAGCTTAATTTAAGCATACATTTTGACTTTGGTGGGGTTGTAGCCTAAATTCTTTGAACATATATTTTTGAGAAGTCATGTTTGTGATAGTGACCAAGGTTAGTTAAGTGACAAGAGTTCACAAAGATATGGCCAATGATATAACTTTTTAGTCACGACACTGTCTATTCGAAAAATGTTTTTCTATTGAAATTTGGTTGTGAACTAAAATACTATAAAAACTAAGTCAAATACATCCTGTATAAAAAAATGCGATCCTCCTTAAGGTTTAAGCAAAATTTAGGTGGTAGGGACGAACTCTCCTCCTTTTGTTCTACGTCATCTAAATAGGAAATGGAAGCAATAAAGTCAGTCGCCTTTTTGGCGGCTCTATATATGTGAGATAACCTAAATGCCTTTAAGGCACATAAAACAACGAAAATATCAGCAAGTTAGGAAAGTTATTATAATTTTGTCACAATAAATTATGTAAAATGTTTCTCTCTTCTCTATGTAAAGGGGACTCATGTGAATAAGGTTGCTGCTTCTTGCCGAGCAATTATCTCCTCTTCATTGTAATTCCTTTGTACTTCGTTTGTAGTAGTGAAGGTGTCCTCTCTTCGCCGCTTTTCTTGAAAAGGTTTTTCACATTAAAATTTTGGTATTATGTTCTTTAGTTTCTTCCTGTGGTTACTTCTTTGTACTTTATTTTTGTCGATGCTCTTCCTGTTGCCTTCTAATTTGTTTGTATTTTTTTATGATCTTGATGTTTTTGACTATTATTAGAAAATATGCTTTTGCTCAAAGACGACAATAGGGTGCTCGAAGATTTATAACAAGTAATATCAAATCCCATGCTTTTGTAAAGAATCTCATCAAGAAGTTAAGCAAAAATACAAGATTTGCTTTATTGCATGTCAAGATGGGTGCTACCTTATTTAGTTGGACACTTGGACCTGGATGATGCCCTACTCAACATGGACAAGCAATTGGCATCGAACGAATTTGAGAGGAAGGATCATAAGGCTCTCTCAAATTCATCTCTATTTGTCCAACGAGATCCTTCAAGTTTGCCTTAAGTAAACTGCAATGGCAACATTCTAGCTAAGGCTAGAGTCACTCTATGCATAACAAAGAGCATGTCAAAAACAATCATCTCAGAAAGCGTTTATATTTTTTCATCATATGGATATTTACGGTAATTTCAAGACTTATTGTCATGATCAGGGATGAGGACTATTCGAGTTCGAGCTGAGTTAGGCACGGCTCAAACTTAGCTTGTTACAATTTGATTCGAGTTCGAGCCGGCTCGAGCTTTAATCCAGCTAACATAAGCTCTCTATGAATTGAATTTTTTTTAAAAAAAGTTACCTTATCTAGGATATAAAATTAAATTAACTATACCCACAAGATTTTTTAAAAAGTGTCCTAATAATAATTAACATATATTTATATATAAGTAATAAAATAATTATAATGAATGGTTGAATATATTATTTATATTTAAAAAATAGAAATCGGCCAAGTCAATTCAATCTGACTATAGCTCGTGACTCGACTTAATAAACTCGAGCTGAGCTCAATTTGAGCTAAATATTGATTCGAACATTGAGCGACTATCGATCGTTGAGCCAAACTCTCTTAGAGACCAAACATCTGTTACATTCTGCAAATGTGATTCTTTTTCAGGTCCAGAAACCGGATCTGTTATTGCTGGACGAACCTCTTGCAGGTCTTGGTATGAATGAATTCGCTTCTTTAATTTTACATTTTTTTCTTAGGGTTGCATTTTTTGGCATTTATTTGTGCCTTTTTGTGTATTTCATTTGCTATTAAACTTATGATCATTTTCAAATTCTGAACTAGATTGGAAGGCTCGTGCTGACGTCGTGAAGCTGCTGAAGCATCTAAAGAAAGAACTAACCATACTAGTTGTCAGCCATGATTTAAAGTGAGTACAAGCCTCATGAACTGCAAGTTTGGAACTCAAAATCTCACTATAAGTACTTGAGTTCCTTACATTTTGATGTCAGTTTGCATGAAATTTAGATCAATTCAACTCGCTATTTACACATATGTTTGTAATGCCGAACAACCTGAGTATTACCCACCATAAATCGAACCCACCAATCTGTGACACTGAAGTTGTTAGATCACATTTCAAGGGGTGTTCAAGCTGGGTTTGGGTTAGCTCACCAATCTGACCAATTATAACCTAGATTTCCACCATATATATGATCTAATCAATATTGGGTCAACTACAATCCAATCCGAAAAAACATCTCACATCCAACTCGTTTACTAATTAAGTTGTACTCAAATTTTTCAGGGGGATGATCAAACTTCATTCCTAGCTAACAGCTTCAATATAATTCTTATTTCAGGGAGCTGTCAGCTCTGGTTGACTTTTCATGGAGGATGGAGATGGGAGGGATACTCAAGGAAGAGCCTCTGCCACTATAAACATTGAGCATCACTCTTCCACATTGATGACTGGTTTGTGTTTTACATTTTGGTTATTTTATATGATTTTGGTGCATAAAATGGTGTTAATCTAATAAATGGTATCGAGCTGTCTAATAGTTTAATTTGAATGAAAACTAAGCCCAAAAATAAAAACAACAATAAAATAAAATGCAACAATAGTAATCTAACCATTAATTAAAAGGCAAATAATAACTTAACACAATTCAACTGCATGAAAACAGAAAGCAGTGGAAATTCACATGCAACTAACGTACAACTAATTAAAAAATGATCGTTCACTTTATTCAAGAGTTTACATAAATGAAACAACTAAAAAATGAACTCTTCAAAGTGCTGATCATGACTAGGGATGTTAATGATCAAGTTTCAAACCAACTGATCCTGCCTCAGCTCAAAATTAAATTGAAAATTTTCTATTCGATTTCAATCCAATCTAAAATATGAATGAGAAAAGTTCAATTCGAGCTAAAGATTGGTGATTTGTTATTGATTCAAGCTCGATTTGAGCCAAAGTTAATCTGACTTTCTATTTATTTTTAATCTTTCAATGAAAATTTTAGGTATAAATGTATTCATCTATTTAGTCAACTTAAATCATGGCCGTTAATCTTAATTTAATTGGTAGAAATAAAATTAAAAAATCCATAATCAATAAAATTTGAAAAAAGATCATGAAAAAAATTCTAACTATTTTTTAGGCTTAAGACGAGCTCAAATTTGAGTGAGCTTTAAGTTTCTGGTAGTTGTAAAGGTGATTGGGGGCATTCATGGCCCTTTAAATGGGGAATGTCATGTTTCAATGAGTTTGAAGTTGGTGCTAGAGGGCCTGAGCCAATCCTTTCTCCAAGCTTCCTCCCTTTTCCTACAATACCTGCAAATACATAAAATTACGAAACAATACTTCTGTGAGAAATGAGGTTGATTATGCAAAATCCTCATTAGGAAAAACTCTGAGAAAAGGGAATGCAAATTCTCCATGAGCAGCTTGAAATTGGATAGAGGGAGAGCTGGATCTTAGGAAGGCAAGAAAGAAGCCTTGATGAAGGAGAAGATATGAGCCAAACTATGAGCTATACTTGATAGTTATTTAGCTTGAACTAAGTTTGAACTTGTTGAGCCAAGCTATGAGCTATACTTGTTTCAAGTTTTTTCAAGTCAATTGACATACATTCTGTTTCGAGTTGGCTCAAACCTTAATCGAGCCATCTTGAATCCCTTAATGGGTTGAAAATTACTCTTCGAAAGAAATTTAAGCAGTCTTCGTTACACTTTACATGAGCTAATAATGCCCGTTGGTTTGCTCAACACATACTTTATATCCACTACATCTCACAATCTTTTAATTAAAATGCTAAACAAATATATTTTAACGACTCTTGACCGAAGAGAGCGGGAAGTGATTTGCAAACAATGTCCTAAAAGAGGAAAATCAGTGGTACAAGATATGACTCTGTCAGGCATTTAAGCTTAATGATAAGTGGTGAAAAGAAATGAGAATGAATTATTTTATATTAGAGAAAGAGGTGAGTTCTTGAGTTGTATAAGTAAATAGCTTGATCCAAATAAATAATAGCGTCTTTAGGGTAAAATCGTGTAACTAGTAATGGGAACTCTATAGTTTTTTTCTTTTTTTGATAATGTGAACTCTATAGCAATCTTGATTTGGGAGATATTCTAGGAAATACTAAAGTCACATGATTTTCTAAAATTAAAGGAAGTAATACCTTCATAACTGGACATGGGATTTTACATATATAAGTAAAATATATATATATATATATTCCATTTGATTATAAGCAAAATATATTTTTAATTTAAAGAATAAAATTTAGGGGGCGTTTGGTTTGTTGTTATCTTAGTGTTATGTTATGTAATTTAAATGTCATGACATCTAGATGTCATCTTTTAATTAATAATTTTATAATCTAATTGAAGATTATTTATAGATGTCATTAAACCAAACAATTATTTTCTCTAAATAACATAACATAACATCAAGATAACATTGAACCAAACGCCCCCTTAAGCTCAATTCAATCAAAATCAATTTGATTTGGCTAGCTGTTAGGCTCAAACACAGCTCAATAAAATCTATTCGATTTCAAGTTAATTTTTGAGTTGAACGAGCTTAGTTTTTAAATCTTATTTTTTAGTTAAATATTTATTTTGTATATAATATATGTTATATATAATTTTTTTAATCAAAGTGTATTTTATTTTTTGAAGGGTAATCAAATTGTATTATGAATGATTTATAAATTTTTTCAGTATATATCTTATATATTATATTCATGTACATTAAATATTTTGATAGGTTTCTGAAAAGTCAGCATACATATAATTATATCGATATTGAGTCGATTATGAGTTAATTCAATTTTCTTTTAAATGAGTTGATTCTGAGTTATAAGAAATTAAAGACGAATTTGAACCGAGTAAAAATTAAGGGAGTTCTGAGCTTTAGTTATTTTGCTAAACCTACTGATAGAAGCTAGTGAGAGTTCTTTTTTCTAAATAGTCAAATCAAAATCTAGACTCATTAAATCATCATATCCAAGCCATTAGCTATGAATGTCAAAGTATAATTTTTTTCCCTCTAATGATGAAATAAATTTTATGACTAGGTCAAGTGTTCTTCATGATAAGTAGGGCTGTCCCCTGTATCAAAAAATAAATAAATTGTAAGACAATCAACAATCCGATTTCAAACAGATCTGTTGTCGACTCTAGATTACATTAAAAAATTTTAATTTGATCTTAATCCGATTTAAAATACGAACAAGAAAAGTTTGATTCGATCTAAGTTAAGTTAGGCCTGGCTTGTTTATTACTAAGTTAAGCATGATTCAAGGACCCTAAACCCTAAACACCTTCCCCCCCCCCTTCTTTTCCCAGTTTTGCTCAATTGAGATTTTACATAATAAACCCTTGGTTTCTCACAGAAGTCCTGTTTTGTAATTTTATTTATTTGCAGATTTTGTAGTGGAAGGGAGAAAGCTTGGAGGAAGGGATGGTTTAGGCCCACCAGCACCAGCTTTATATACTTGGAAACATTCTTCTCCATGGCATTAAAACTGAAAGCCCCCCATCACTTTCACCTAATGAGAAAGTTTTTAAGCTGTGTAATTAAATAATGTGATCTCAAATAATAGAAATGTATTCTGAGAAAATATACGATGAGGTTAATCATGGAAAATTTTATAGTTAAGTATTCTCGAGCTAAAATAGTATTAAGATAAGTGATTCTTTAGAAATATTTAAGTCATGTAGCTTTTTAAAGCTAAAATGAATATACTTTTATATTTGAATTATGAGATGCTGTATATGAGTTTTAAGTTAAGTTGTTAACAAGAACTTGAAGTTACGAGTATAACTCTAGAAAATTAAAATTGTAATAAGTAAGAATAGGGTTTTGATTGAAATTATTGTTGAATCACGTTTGGTGTTATTTTGGCCAAGGTTACACTCATTAGTTCATGTGTTTGAAGTTGCCATATTTTTTTTTGAAATTTAGCATTATTATAATATTAAATTAAAATAAAAATATAAATAGTACAAAAGTCAATTAATATTCCCTTTTAAATTTAAAAGTTAATAAGGAGAGACATACTTTCGCAATAAAAATTATTTAATATAACATAATATGTTAAAAAATTGGATGCACATTGTTGCACAATTTTAATTAGGTAAATAGTATATAGGTCTCTTTAATTTAAATTTATGAGCAATTAGTTAGTTCTTTGCATTTTTAATTATGTTCTTATATACAAATGAGTCCTTTCTCAGTAGTAGCCATTAAGTATCAACATAGAAAATCGATTTTACCTCGATCATATCCTTAAATTACAGTCACCCCCTCTTTCTTACGATTAATTAAAGTTTTATATCACGAGTAAAATTATCTTTTTACACAAAAGATCAGTTTGAGACTCAGAAAAACAAGGAAGACTCTTGAATGACACTTTAGGATACGTTTACTTTCATAAAATAGAATAAAATTGAAATAAAATTATAATTTCATAGAAACTAAATTATTATTCTAAAGAAAATAGAATGATAATTCTTTTGTTTACTTGGATGAAATTAAATATGAAATAAAAAGTGAACGAAAAGAAAAATACTAAAATACTCGCGAATATAACTTAATAAAATTTTATGTGATTTAATAATATTAATTTTTTTTACATAAACAATTAAATGAAAATAATTTATATAAATATGTATGTACATGTAGTATATATGTAAGGATGCATACATGTATATATAAATATATATACGTACATATATATATATATATGTATATATATGTGAATAAAGATAATTTTAGAATAGTATTTTTAACTCATAAGGAATAGTCAAAGAATAACTATCTTTTAAGTAGGGGAAAAATGACTACTTCATGAAATGTAAAATAGAAATTTCTATGAAATAGTTATTCCGTCAAAATAAATATAAAAATAATTATTTTATAAAGGATAAGAATAAAATTAAATAGTTATTTTATCCGTGTAAACACACCCTTAAAAAAATCGCATGGCTATGAAGACGTGTAAAGGAGTAAAGTAGAAGAAAACAACTCCTCAGCATGAGGCCGCCATACCTGTAGGACTCGATCAAGATGGCAACGGATTGTCGGTTGCTCACACGTTCTTAATGGTCTCGGACCAAAAGTCTTTTGTTGCAAATGTAGTTATACTGTAAAATTATTCTAATCCTTTATCGGATTGATCACATTTCGATCAACTCAAAATCGGATCGATCACATTTCGATCAACTCGAAATCGACTCGAGCTCGATTGGGTTCGACTTCGAGTCGGCTCGAATCAATTCCAATCGACTTCGAGCCGATTTCGATTCATTTTCGAGCCGGCTCGAAAATGAATCAAATCTCAATTTTTTTTGAGCCGATCTCGAGCCGGGTAAGCTCAACTCGATCTGGCTCTAGATTGGCTCAGTTTATAATATATATATATATATATATTATAAAACATATTTATATTATATTTAATATATATTATATACATATATTACGTGTATGTATTATAATATAAAATGTATTTTAATTTGAGCCGATTTCGAGTTGTATCGAGCCGAGCCTACTCCGGCTCAAAATCAGCTCAAAATTATTACCGAGCCAAACTTTTGGCTGTTAATCGGCTCATTTAAATCGACTTGATTTCGATTCGATCTAAAATTGATTTAATTTTTGATCAATTTTCGATCTTCGATCCATATTAACACCCTTACTTGCGTGCTATAGCTAATCTAAGGCCATATTTAGTAATAGGCTCAAACTCAAAGTTAATTTTAGTCATAGCTAAAATCTTAAATTTATTTTAAAAAAATTAAAATTATTTATATTTCATTCTACATAAATTTCAATATTAAACAGTCACTTTATTTCACATTTAATATAATTCTCAATGAACCAATCAATTTTATTTTACATTCAGCACAAATTTTAATATAACTAATTCACTTTATTTTATATTATATATATTTTTCAAAATAGCCACAAAATATAATTAAATTATTTTTTTATAAAACCCTATTTGTGATGCATAAATTTAACTACAAAATAAATTGATATTTTTGTGACGGCTAATTATGACCATATAGTTATTATGATTAATTTACAATAAATCTATATACAAAGAGTGTTTGGTTTAATATTATTTTGATATTATGTCGTATTACTTTAACTATATGGTCTGATATTTATATATTATTTTTTGAGTTATAATTTTATAATTTTTTTATAAAATTATTTACACATATTATTGAATTAAATAATTATTTTATTAAATAGTATAATAAAATATGAAGATGATATTGAATCAAATGGGTGATAATCTAAATTTGGATTGCTACCATTAAAAATTTGAGATCACTATAAAAAAATGATAAATTAGATATGAGTCCCTAAAATTGAAAAGACATTGCAAATGAAGTTCAGTTTCTGCCACCGTTAGGTCCCAAGTAGTAATCCCTTAAAATGGATGAAAATTACTCTTTTACCCTTATTGTTTAAGTTCCTTCTCATCCACTCTCTCTCCATCATGTCCTTTTTCTCTCCTCCAATAAATTTTAAAATCAACTTTTTTTATAATATATTTTTAGTTTAGTATTGTTCTTAAAATAAAATTAAAATTATAAATGTAAAATACAAAATTATAAAAAATTAAAATTTACATTTCATTCTTTCAATCTTATTAAAAAAATTTAAATTTTAAAAATTAAAATTGTCAAAATTTTATTATAAAAGATTTAAATTTAATTTTTCCTTTTTTTCTCTGTTCTTTAAAATTTAAAATATAACTTGGAGAGCAAAGTTTAAAATCTAAAATTAATGTTTTTGTTTTAACTTTTATTTATAAGTAAAATTTTATTCTCTTAGATGTAAATTAAATGAGGTTAATCGTAAGTCGAGTTCAACTGAGTGAACCTTAACTCAAGCTTAAACATTTTGAGTTCAAATTGAGTTTAATTCTAATTGATTAAATATATTCATTAATGAGTTAATTTTTGTGTTGAATTGAGTTTTATTTAAAGGATAATTACCTACATACCACATAATTTAGTTTTATTTATGTTTTACTCATCTATTCTTAGTTAATTACGCTATGCACACTCAAAATATTATAAAATCTTACATATACATATTTTGACTTATTTTTATTATAATGAGTAATCATAATTTTTAATAACCTAACTATAATTAGATTACAAAAACTCTGAGCTGTTCATCGTATTATTTTAAGAATATTTAAATATATTTTGAGTGAAAATTCTAAAACCTTAATGTTTAGGTGGCGGCAAAGGACGGAGATATCCACAATGTGAATTGATTGTAGGACAAATTAGCACTTTACTGTGGTATTGAGGAAGAGAAAAATATGTATCATTAAGAGTAAAAAATATAACTTTAATGATTTACTAACAGAATATTTTTTTTTCAAATAGATTTTGATTAAGTTTCAACTCAAATGTGTGCATATAAGATTTTGTAATATTTTGAGTGTGCATAACGTAATTAACTAAGAATGGATGGATAAGACATAAATAAACTAAATTATGTGTCATGTTGGTAATTATTCTTTTATTTAAATATTAATTTTACAAATTATATTTAATAAATATAAAATTTTGCTAAAAAATTTATATGTATTATATATATATTTAAATATTAATAACGTGATATATATATATATATATATATATTCTAAATAAACTATTTATATATTTAAAATATTTTAAAATATTTCAGGAAATTTAAATACACTTTATTATGCAAATACCGAATTGATTGTGTTTAAATTAATTTTATTTTTAGCAAGTAAAATACAAGTAAATTTCAAATAAGTTTCGAGCATAATAGTCTGCCCTATTGGATAAAAGGAGGTTTTAAATTCTATAATTTTTATATTTAAAATTTAGGCCTTGTTTGTTTTGAAGTTAAAAATTAATCTGGTTTAATTTTAACCTGGCATATAACATCACACATAAAATTTAATATTAAAAATTAACTTTATTTCACATCATATACACATTACTAAAATAATAACTAACTTATATTACATCCCTCACATATCCCAACATAATAATTAACTTTATATCACATCCCTCATATATTCCAACATAATAATTAATTTTATTTCACATCATTCATAATTTTTAATAAAAAAAATTTCTATTTAAGTTTAATTTTAACCTTATAAATATTTTTAGCTTTGATTGGGTGCACCTGTGATGGCATAGAAACACATAAAAGAGAATTATATAAAAAAAGAGATGGGTAATTTTGATTCATTTGAACACAGGGACATAAATTAGTTTTTCTTTTTTAAATTTTGAAGCCAATTGGCAATGCAGTGCAGACCTCAGGGACCCGAGTGCAATTAACCAAAAATGTTTTTGCGAGCTCCTTTGGCACATTGGTCGGCCCCAATCAGAAAGTTAGGGCACCCACGAGCCCGCCGGCCGCCGCCCCCCGCCTCTCCTCATTTTCTCTGTTGCTTCCTTTTTCGCCGCGCCGACGCCATCGCTGTCCTTCTCGCCCCCACCTTTGCCGTAGACCGGAAGGTATATTCCCTTCCTTTTCTTCCTGCCTCTTCTCTTCTTCTTCTTCTTCTTCTTCTTCTTCTTCTTCTTCTTCTTCTTCTTCTTCTTCTTCTTCTTCTACTCTTCTCTCTCTTCTTCTCCTCCTTCTCCGTGGCCAATTGCTTCCATTGTTGGGCATCATGCTAGTGCCTTGAAGCCAAGACACTTCAGGAATGCTCTACATCAGCGCCTATCCATGGAGGGTTGTAGAGGCATGTTATCTGTAAGTCCCTTAATGGGTTTCTGATGCCTGATTGGGGCTCAATTAGTTGCATTATCCCCTTCCAAATGTAAGTTTTCTTTGTCTTTGTGCTGCAATTCGTCCTCACTTCGTTGCAGTTGGTTTTCTGTCTTGATAGTTGGTAGTTCTATCACTGAATTCCATATAACAGCTATAACTGTTGGCTTTCCTGCAATTCACAGCTGAATTATTCATGTTTGATGATAACAAATCTTACATAGTTTTATACAATAGCAAAATCACAACGAACTCTATGCCGTAAAAGTCGCACTTATCCTAGAAATACCAGCTATACTAAGTGCCAATGTAGCTTAGTTATTCATGTTTGATTATAACAAGTTTTTCATAGTTTTATATAATAGCTATCATGAGGAACTCTACCTGATGCCGTGAAAGTCTCACTTATTGTAGAATTCACATCTATACTAAGTGCCGATGTAGCTCAATTATTCGTGTTTGATGATAACAAATCTTGCATGATTTCATCTAACATTTTTTGTCAAGTTATTGATGTATCAAACTGGAAGACTACAATATTCTTGATGACAAGTATACTTTAGACGAGAACACATTAAGTCTTCACAATGACGTGCTAAGGATAAAAGTTTAATGCTAATTAGTGTGTCGAAGGTCAAATTAGGAATCAAGGGACGTACTTTGGAGAGTTTTAGAAAAAAAAGATTTGCACTGTTTATATTTAAGTTATTAAAGACATGTATAAAGGACTTATTACCTGTGTTCAGACACAAGGAGGTTTGACTAAAAATTTTCCTATTACAGTTGGATTATATCAAGTCTTAACTTTAAATCTGTGTTTTTTGCTTTAATTATAGAGGTTCTAATTGGATATATTTAAGAAGAGGTACTTTGGTGTATATTCTTCACAGATGATATTGTCCTTGTTAATAGAAATAAAAAGAACCAAAGCAACTTTTGGTTGAATGCATGTTACTATGCATGAAGATATTTATTTCGATAGTAATATTCTACTTTTCTTCACTGTTCAACTTTTGTTCACAAAAGTAGTCAACCTATAATTTATCTGCATTATTCTTGTTTGTTTGCTTTTTCACTTTGTTATAATCAACTAAATGATCATATTTATCTGACAAAAGTAATATTATTGTCATCTCAGTAGCCTCTCTCCGATTTAATTTGGACTTTATGAATGCTTGTTCACAAGTTATTTTTGTTTAATGAAATATATGGAATTGATTGCAACTTGCATAAATTCGTTTTGTTTGATCTTTAACCATGTTATTTTTGGCATTGCCCCTTTTCATTGTAGAAAAGATTATATTTAATATAAACTTCAAGCTTTCTTTTCTTGTTGACTTTACCTACCTTAATGGTGCTGTTCTTAATTATTTTTATTCTGGCACATCTCCATGGTTAGCATTTTTATTTCTAAAGCACTAACCTCCATATTGTAATTTCTTTGTAGTCCAACATTTTGATATGTATAACAAAATAGGCCTAGTTTATTTATAAAATAACCTTTTTACTTTTCATGTTATTCTCTTATGATATAGAATTCTGTACTTCTCCACTAAAACCAATCGGCTTTAGCTCTATTAATTATGCCTGTTGTCTGTTCGTTGGTGATTTTGTATGTAATCTTCTTAAATTTGTTCAATTACATAATCAACATCCGTGCTTTTAATTTTACATAGTGCTGCCCAAACATATTTCATACCCCTCATATTACCACATCGACGCTTAAGTTCGGTTAAAATTGGCTATTAACCTTCATTGAACTCATATATTTGTAGTGAGAGGGAGTCAATGCTCACATTATGAGTTGTGGACGATTGTCCTTCCAATTTATTTTTGATGCCATTCTCCATCCACCGCTTCCTATCCCTCAGTTGTGTTCTTTTTTTTCTTATTTGAAGTCTCAGTTGTGTTCTTTTTTTTCTTATTTGAAGTCTCAGTTGTGTTCTCATCTTGGCAAATTTTTGACTTCTCTTCTCTCTTATCATTGGGATGGTGTTGAGAAAAACGTGAAAAAGGATAGATGTTAGAAGCATGATTCACGATGATAATGACTTCGAGTACAAGTTATACAAGCACAATCATATTTCATTTGATTTTAAATGCACATTCAATAGAGGATTGCTTTGTGGTACTTAAAAGATTTTTTGAAAGTAGTTCTTCTTGTGAAAGTGATACTTAAAAAGATTTGATTGGTATCTGTACAATGCTAGAATGGTTGATGTTGATCATATCATTGGATTAGATTTTATAGGCACATAATAATTAGTTCCCACAAGAATAAAGGTCATGTACAGAATTGTGCTAATTATAGAGAAATTAAATTAATGAGTCATACTTTAAAACTTTGGGAGAGGGTGATCGAACATAGGTTACGCTATAATACTAAGATATTAGAGAATCGGTTTGCTTTTATGTCACGTAAATTTACTATAAAAATTATTTATTTATTGAGACGTTTAATGGAGAAATTTAAGGAGAGAAAGTAAAACCTACATTTGGTTTTTATTGATTTGAAAAAAGCTTATGATAAAGTCTCAAAAGAAGTACTTTTGAGAGTTTTAGAAAAGAAAAGAATTTGCACTGCTTATATTCAAGTTATTAAAGACATGTATAAAGGAGCTATTACTTATGCTCGAATACAAGGAGGTTTGACTAAGAATTTTCCTATTACAGTTGGATTATACCAAGTCTCAACTTTAAATCTGTATTCTTTTGCTTTGATTATAGAGGTTCTGACTGGATATATTTAAGATGAGGTGCTTTGGTGTATGTTCTTCGCAGATGATATTGTCCTTATCGATAGAAATAAAAAGAGCCAAAGCAAAACTCAAGTTATGGAGGAATACTTTAAAACCTAAAATTTTTTATCTCAGTGGATTAAAAATTGAATATATGGAGTGCATATTTATTCAAGAAAAAAATATTTATATTGGTAATGTGAGAATTGGCGGTCAAATTATCAAAAAGGGTGAGCGCTTTAGATACTTTAGATCAATTATACAAAATAATTGTAAAATAGATGATGACATTATTAATAGGATCTTAGCAGAATCGATAAAATAGATAAATGCTCTTGGTGTGTTGTGTTATAAAAAAATTTCATTCAGATTTAAAGATAAATTTTATAAAATTATAGTAAAACCAGCAATGATATATAATATTAAATGTTAGTCTATATGGAGAAAACATACAAATAAAATAATTGTTATAAAAATAAAAAGGGGTAATTTCACTTAGGCCCTTGAGGTTTACTCGACTTGCCACGCAAGTCCACAATTTTGAAAACATGCCAGACAGGTCCCCAAAACTTACTGTATAGGTCATTGTGGTCCTTTTGTGATGGTATTCGTTAAATGCTGTTAAAATTACGAAAATACTCTTTTTTACCCTTCTATATTTTTGCCGCAGCGTCGCCGGCGCGTGGGGCCGTGCTTTGCGGGGACCCGCGCGCGGTTGCCTGCTTGCACGGGAGTTCGCGAGCTGCCGCGTTGGCGTGTGGGTCATCGCAGGATTGCCGGCGCGCTGCTGGCCGCAGCGAGGACCAGGGGTACAAATGTAATTTCACCTTAAATTTTTTTTATAATTTCTTAATTAAAAGTTTGATTTAACGGAATTTTTAATAGAAAATATTTAATTGGATCTTATTGAAAGCTTTTTATAAATATTAAGGACCACAATGACCTATACAATACGTTTTAAGGGACCTGTCTGGCATGTTTTCAAAATTGTGGACTTACGTGGCAAGGTGAGTAAACCTCAGGGGCCTAAGTGGAATTACTTCAAATAAAAATACTAACGTAGATGTGTGGGTATACATGAAATGATAAAATGAGAAATGATTTTATCCGCGAGAAAGTTAGAGTTGTATCAGTTGAGGATGACCTTAGAGAAAATCAGCTTCGATAGTTTAGACATATAAATCGTAGGCCGAGTGAAGCTCCGTTAAAAAAATCCGATTAGTAGATTTTGCTCATGTACAAAGAGGAAGAGGGAGACCAAAGAAGACATGACAAAAAACTGTAAGGAGTAATCATACTTATTTAACCTAAATAAAGATTTATTAATTGATAAAGCATAATGAAAACAAAGGATTCATGTAGCCAACCCCTCCTAGTCGGATTAAGGCTTAGTTGTCATTGTTGTATGGCCTAGGCCAATTACAAAAAAACTAAAGTAACAAAATACAAAGTCAATTAACATTCCCATTAAGGACATTGCAAAACTCAATAGGAAGGGATGGTCTTTTTTCTCAATAAAAATTGCCTAATAGTAGCTCGGTTAGTCAAGTAATTGGTTACATTGTTTACATTTTGTTGAATGTGTTAGTTTACGAATACAAAAGAATAACAAAATGTCCACAATCTAATTTAGCATAGGGTCTCTCTCTTTACTGCTTTTCTTGGGCCTGCTCAACTGCTGGTTCAGGGCGCCTCTTTACTGGTGCATCTCACTTTGGATAGCTTAAAGCACATCTAATGAGTCTTCTTCCAACCAATTGCCTTCCATCTGTGTATCTTCAGCTGAAGCAGCTCTCAATCCTTCAAGTGTTGCCCACTTTTAGCACTGAGTAGAGCACTTGTAAATATTCTTTTTTCTCTGCCTCGAACGAATGATACTAAGTGATCTCAAATGATAAATTTAGCTCTCGCCACACCTCCTTACACTAAACCATGAAAGTTAACTTTTAGCCATTTTGTGGTGGGGGAACCCATGTATCTTTGGTGGAGATACATAGCCATGATAGGGCAATTGGGTTCCGGTGATTTCCAAGATGGTTCTTGGTCTAAGATTCACGGAAACGACACAGAGATATGGGATACAACATGGCACGATACGATAATGATGATTTTACAAAATATAGGACACAAACATGATATAGAACCTTAAATATAATAATAATAAAATTAACAATTCATACTTAAAATAATACATTAAACATAAAAAAATTTAAATTTTAAAGTATAAATAACTTGTGAATAGCACAGAAGTCCCATGGGATCAATATGAGAACTTGAGAACAGGTGTCATTGGCATTGCAGAAATTTGAGATGTGTAAATTTAAGATTCACTTTGCAAAATAAAAGAAGAGAATAAGAGAAAATATAAATTTGTTTGTTAGGATAGCCACGACAAGCATGACAATAAGAGGAGATGAGCTCTCGGCGTTGAGGATGAGAGAAAGACAGAAGAGGTGAAGTTAGAGTTCCAAACGTTTTGGTATAGGTTCATTTTTGTGAAGCTCGAAGGCAGCAAGGGAGAAAAATATGTGATTTAGCGTAAGTAACTTAGAATTTTGATTACATTAGCTTAGTTAGCTTAGCATTAGTTTTTTATTTTATTGGATAAAATTTTAATAATAAAAAAAAAAAACAAAGAGGAGATAAGTGTATCCATAAGTTTTAGCTTTATGTTTAAAATTATTACAAAATATAATATTAATAAATAAATTTAATATTAATATTAAATGTATCTAATTCTATTCTATATGTCTTAAAAGTGTTTGCATCTCAAAAGTATCTCAGAAGTGTCTTGTATCTTAGAAATGTTCTGAAAGTGTCTCAAAAGTGTTATAAGGTATTTCGAAGTGTCCCTGCATGTCCAATAAGTATCGTTTAGTTTTTTTTAATATTATTTTATTAGGGCACACCACATGGCGTGTTCGATACAATGTCCTCACCTGTAAGATTGAGGCATGACTCCAGTGTTAAAAATATGTTGAACTACGTTTACCATTTCTGTTCTCACAATTGTCCAATACCCCTTCAAGAAGGACCCAGTTACTCCATCCACCCCGGGAGTTGTTGGCCAACGAGAACACTCGAACTTTAATCTCCTTCATGGTGATTGTTTAGGTAAGTTGCCCTACTACTGTTAGTGAGAGAGTGGTCCTTGACCGTAGCTTTGTAGGTAATTATTGGTTGTCTTGTGTGCCCCACTTATTGGTGAAGAACTCCAACATTGTAGACCGATGCTCGAATCCAATTCTGTCGTTGTCTGCCCATTGCAACTTGATGTAGGAAGGTTGTATTTCTATCTCCTTTAGCCATCCACTGCACCTTCGCTCTTTGTTACCACCAGGTCTTTGCTTTTGTTGCAGTTGTGTTGTATTCTACTATTAGTTGTAACATTTGAGTGTGCTTCTCCTCTTTAAGACCCTCATATGTAGCTTCCTTAGTCTGCATGGAGAGGATAGCTTGGGCCAACTCCTTGGTTTTGAATAGAAGGTCCCTTACTTCTAATTTGCTCGACTCTTTCAACACTTTAAAGGTTCTTGCACTTTTCTTATTCAACATTGTGGGTGGACGGCTTTTAACTGGTCATAATACAGCCAGACATTTTCAAACATGATCCGCTAAAAATACCACATTTTCATCTTCCTTACATTGTGTAGGTGATTCTACACATGCAGTTTCATTGGGACATTTACTGAAAGGGTAATTTATGGTCCCTTCACTCTGGTGTTGCAAAATCATTTCAGCAATTTTGAGCACCGGATTAGTCCCAAAAACAGTTTCTTTTCCTACTTCAGCCTCCTTTGGCCTCCATTTAGGCACAATGTTGGGTGGTTTGGCTTGATTCTAAGGTTTTGGACCTTTCTTCTTCATCTTGAGGGTGCTTCTATCTGATCGGTTTTGGTCCTTTTTAATTGCTGAACCTGAGCTTGGCCTATTTCCAGCTCTTGAATCGGGCCCTCTTCTCCAAAGTTTTCTCTTTCTACTGGTGACTAAAACCAAGGTCCAAGCTTGGCTATTGTCCCTCAGACTCCCTCTTCTAGTATCTTAGGTTGTGAGCCTTTTGAGGTCGTATCCACTCTTGCCTTAATGGTTTTGTCTCCTTCAGTGTGCTTGACATCAACTTCATCTGCTTTGCTGCTAGCATTCCTTGTTTCAAACTGGTTGGATTCTCCATTTTTGGATGGGCATTGATTGTTCTTATGACCAACTCTTCCACACTCAAAGGAACTCCTTTGTACTCAAAGTATGGGTAAACGTGACCAGCTGATCCGTGCACCCAAGTACAAATTTGTAGTGGTTCACTCATGTTAACATTAACACAGATCTTAGCATACAATCCTTTTATCTGTCTTGCTGTTAACTGATCAAAGGACAAGGGTGTTCCAGCTTTAGATGCATTTTTTGCGAAATGCCAATGTCTTTGGACCCCAACATTCAAGTGGTAAGCCCAGGAATCGCAACCATAAAGGGGTAGTGGTGATAGCGTTGGCAAAAGCTCTAATAGATGGTATCCACAGGTTAAATCCCACTACTTGTCTAGCCAAACTCTGAGGTCTGCAAGCCAAACTATATTGCGCTCGTCCAAACTTGCAAGGATGAGGATGAAACGACTATGCCCAACATCTATCATTTTGAACCCAAGTAAAGCCCCCCATTTCTTTTGTGCCTCCGCATACACAATATGGGATGGTTGACGTCAGCCAATCCCATTAGGGCGAATTGCATGCCTCTTGTATAGTCTTCATCTCCTTCACATCAATGTCAATTATATCCCCTCTCTTCTCCTCTACTTTGCCGAAGATGTTAGATGGATCTTTCTCCATCTTCTACTGAACTAAGGCAAAATCCTTCCATCTCCTTCTATTAGGAGGTTAATGGGCCGCTGCCTCATGGAGTAGGCAACCTGCCTTTCTAAACTTGCCATGATATTGGTCATTACTTGCTTCAAAGTATCTAATGTCAATTTTCTTAAATCTTCTGATTTTTCTTATTGCTGCTTTAGTTTTCAATAGAGATGGGAGAGTTGGACTTTCAAAAGCATGTGCAATATATTGTCTCAGTTGAAAAGGTTTGCTTTTTTCTTTATTCCCTTCAGATTTACTTAAATTGGATACTTCTTTTACACTTCTTGTAACCACCAGAAAAAAGACAGTTTTGAGGCTTTAGTTATGGAGCATCTAAGGATGAATGGTGCATATTGGGGTTTGACCACTCTAGATCTTCTTCACAGTATTGATGTTGTTGATAAAGAGGAGGTCATCTCATGGATGATGTCATGCTGGGATGCAGATAGTGGTAGGTTACCACTACGAAATTTAATTATCTTATTATCAAAGTTCATAGTAGTAAGCAATTTTCTTTTGTTTGAATGATATGCAGGAGGCTTTGCAGGCACTGTTGGGCATGATCCTCATCTTCTATATACACTTAGTGCTGTGCAAATTTTAGCCCTTTTTGACAGGCTTGATGTTTTAGACATTGATAAGCTCTCCAGTTGTATCCTACTAAAGAAAAGAAATGGTTCTGAAATTTGATTTTTGCAATATTTTGGCTCATTTAATACTCTAATTGCTTGAAATAAGGCCCAACTTATGATTTGCTTCTCCTTTTGTGGAAATTTGATGGAAAATGTTTAATTTCTGTGGCAAAGACAATATTTGATTTCTCATGAATTTCTCAAATTGTAAGTCTACCATGTAAGATTCTATTTGTTGTTTTTACTTAATCGACATTGTAGACGTTGTTGGGCTGCAGAACGAAGATGGTTCATTTTCTGGTGATGGGTGGGGTGAAATTGATACAAGGTATAAAAGTAAGGCCTAATTGTGACACATGAAGGGTATTTAATTGCCTTATTGTAGCAAGTGTGCTAGACTCTTCCCTTTTATCTCAAACTCCCTTTCTCTATGTACAGATTTTCCTACTTGGCGATTTGTTGTCTTTCATTATTGCGCTGTCTTGATAAAATTAATGTGGTGAAGGCTGTAGAATATATTGTGAGCTGTAAAAACTTGGACGGTGGATTTGGATGTGTACCTGGAGGCGAGTCTCATGCTGGGCAGAGTATGTTGCATTTTTTCATTAATAAACTATACTTCCTATTTGCCATATTTTTTAGGATTTGTTATAAGGGGTAATTCCATTTGGGCCCTTAAGATAGACTCCTATTTTCACATAGGCTCTGAAAAATGAAAATGTGTCATCCCGATGTCTTTTACTTAAATAAGTTTAATAGTTATTACATTTTAGACGTATTTGATATTTTCAATTACTATTATAACATTATCTTTTTCTTATCTATATCATAATCTACAATAGTAATTTTCAAACCTTAAGCATATATTTTAAAATTTTAAAAGTAATAACTATTAAACTTAACGAATCCATTAAAAAGGACCCAGGTGGAAAACTTTTGGGCGGGAGGAACTCAGATGGCACGTTATCATTTTTGTGTAGCTGTGTGGAATCAGAAGTCTACCTTAAGAACCTTGATAGAAATTCTTTCGTTTTAATTTATATTAGTACCCTTGTGCATTTTTATTGTCTTATTCTGTTCTTGCATTTTTTTTGGTAAATAACCTTGCCGCATTAATTTTTAATCCCTGCAGAAATAGGTTCTTCAGTTAGGCGACACCCTTACCATTAAGCTATCCTATTACACCAAAGCCCAAGAAAAAGTTATTGGAAAAAAGAAATCTTTTATGGTTAATTTTTATCGGGATATCTTTAACATTTTTGCCAAACAGGGTCTAACTTCGTAAATCTTACGTATTGCTTGAACTGTGCAGTCTTCTGCTGTGTGGGTGCCCTTTCTATAACTGGTTCTCTGCACCATGTTGACAGAGATCTTCTGGGTTGGTGGCTTTGTGAAAGGCAATGCAGAGATGGTGGCTTGAATGGACGCCCTGAGAAGCTTGCTGATGTAGGAGATTTTTTTTGCATTTAGTTTGGAGAGTTTTTTCATCACTATATCTTTTTAGCATATTTTTGAATTCGCTGTTCGCATTATGTTTTCTAGGTTTGCTATTCTTGGTGGGTTCTTTCAAGCCTGATTATGATTGATCGAGTCCATTGGATCGATAAAAGTAAACTTACTGAGTTCATTTTGAACTGCCAGGTTTCATTTCCATGATCTTAATTCTACATTTTCTGTTAATAACCTGATTGTCATTTTTATGCATACATGTTCCCTGTGAAACATTCAGGATAGGGAAAATGGTGGGATTTCTGACAGACCAGACAACGCTGTTGATATTTTCCATACCTACTTTGGAGTCGCAGGTTCCGACTTTTCTCTTTCGTTTACTTAAGTTTATAGTTTGTTTTCACAATCTCCTTTTCAAGCAGCATTTCTGCTGAAAGCTTCCATAAATGTTTTCTATTTTATCTAAATCATCATCATCATCATCATCATCATTGTAAGATCATGCAATTATTCGTCACATTTTCAATCCACTGAACACGGAGATTTAACATTGTATCAATGCCAGGATTTTGAATTCAACCTCAGGTGTTCCCCAATTATCTCCGGCATTTAGTTAACAATGAAGACATACTGACTTGAATCTACTTTATAATAACAAATAAGTTTCGTGCGAGGGCATTTAAAAGTGCAAATTTATTGCTAGCCTTACATACAAGTTCTTAGCTTTTTTGGTTTCTAGAGATTTAATGATTATCATCAGTCAGGTTTGTTTGTTTGTAAGGTTAAATTTAATAAAATTAAAATTAAACTTAGATAGAGATATTTTTTTATTAAAAGTTGTGAATGATGTGAAATAAAGTTAGTTATTATGTTGAGATATGTGAGAGATGTGATATAAAGTTAGTTATTATATTGGGATATATGAGGGATGTGATATAAGTGAGTTATTATTTAGTAATGTATGTGATATGTGAAATAAAGTTACATTTTAATATTAAATTTTAGGTATGATGTTATATGTCAGATTAAAATTAAACCAGATTAATTTTTAACTTGAAAACAAACGGGTTAGGAGGTTAATTCCTACTATTTTAGTTATTGGCCTTATATCAATTGGCATTTTCCTTTCACTCCAATTTAATGATTTTTTTACTTGTATTTTTCAGGTCTTTCACTGATGGAATATCCAGGATTGAAACCTATAGATCCTGCTTATGCATTGCCCATCAATGTTGTGAACCGGATCTTCTTTGGGAAGAGCTGACTTTGTATATAAAACCGCTTTCCTTGGTAGTACGGAGCTGTGCAACATGATTTACTTAGCAGGTTTTTTTTTTTTTTTTTTCTTGATTAAGAATAATAATGCAGATTAGGATTTTTGGAGGAATTAATTTCACATGATAATCAAGTTCTATTTAAAAGTTCCTTGGCGATTTTCAATTCAAAAACTAACAATTTTTAATGAAATGGAATTTCTGATATTCTTAGTGTTATTGTAAAACAGCATGATTTGGCTGGCTGGCTGGCTGGTGGAAGCTGATCTACCATAGGCAGACCTCAGTATTGGTTAGTTTAATGACACTGTAATCGTTATAATAATCTTATTTTAATTATCTTAGATCAGCTTTATCGATGCTTATTTTTGTTTTAATGGACTTCAATGTTATTATTATTATTATTATTATTATTATTATTATTATTATTATCATCATCATTATTATTATTATTATCATTATCATTATTATCATAGTTCTTTTTTCTGGAAATGTTGCTCTTGCAGACTCCATATCATTTTCCCTCACTGGTCATTTTGAATTTTTATTTCTGATTTCTTTTGGATTAATTAAAAATAGAGTAATTTTATTCAGGCTTTTAAGGTAAATAGAGTAAGGTTTTTTTTGACATTTTTCATTAAATTTGATTATTAGGTTGTTATTTTAAAAAAATTAATAATCTATATTAATTATTAAAAATTATTATTATAGATTAAGGTATAGACAAAAAATAGAACTTGATGTAAGAATAATAATTCGTAATATGTATTTTAATTTTTTAAAAGGAGTTATTTCATCTAGGCTAGGCCTGTAAGTTAGATTCAGATAAAAATGAAAGTATATCGTCTTAATTTTTTATACTTAAAAATGTTTTTCACATGAGTTTTTATAAATTTTATTAAGTTTGATTGTTATGTTGTTTTATAAAATTTAAAATATATATATTTAAGTATTAAAAATTATTTTTATAAATTATGATGCTCAGAAAAATTATAAGTTGAAGTTTGAATAATAATTAGTAATATTTTTATATTTTAAATTTTTAAAATAATAATTTAATGATTAAATTTAACAGAATTTGTTAAAAAATGTTTACCCAAAAAAATTGTACGTGAGACATTTAAATGAAGCATTTTTATTTTTGGATGAAATTACCCTAAAAAATTTATAAATCAAAATTTGAAATGACCTGTGAAGTGATTTTTATTTGTGATTTTTAGTTGCCCAGTTTTAAATTTTAGATGAGTGAAGAGAAGCGTGCGTAGGTCAGTTCTCATTTTTCATTCAAGCTGATCTACCACTCCTCTACCACTTTTAGAAGGTGTTGTTGCTCTTTCTCTGTTAGGCTTCGTTTGATTCGAGTTTTTTTTTTAGATATGAAAAAAAAAAAAATTATTTTTTAAGTTTTAATAGGATAGAAATTTATTTTAGTATGAGAAAGTGTATATTCAATTCTAATATTCATTTTTGAATTGAATGTGAAATAAAGTTGATTTTATAGTTAAATTTTGTGTTGAGCAAAAACTTGCCTTGAACCAAACCAGGCCTTAGTCCTCTCTACCCTTTTAAGGAGAGATATCATGTATTCATACTCTCGAAATTTTAAGAAAATTGTCTTCTCTCTGAATATAAAAACCTACCCACCGCCCTTGCTGAAAGGGAACTGAACTCTATTATCTCAAGCCTAGAAAAATGAATCTTTCCCTTACAGCAGAGCTATTTTTCTACCGGCACATTTTCGCAGATTTTCGCTTCACTAGCATTCGAGAAGTTGTCAAAGATCTTATATTTTAAAAAATCTTAAAGTTAACAAATGAGAATAATTTTATAGCATATTACTACAAAAATAGTAATTATGTTTTAATTGTGATTAAAATTATAGTGTTTCTGCGACCTCAAGTATGAAAATCAAAGTTTTTAAAAAGTTGAGACCATTCTATATTGTTGAACTATTGCTATCTATTTTGCTTAGTGGTGCTTTATTTCAAATTTTCATTAATTTAAATTTTTTAATATTACAATTATATTAAAGAAATACATAACTTTTACAATACTTCGCTAAACAAAGAACTAACACGCTTCCAAGTTATAGCAGATTTTTTACATTAATTTTAATTTTATTAAAATTAATTAAACAAATTCATTCATTATGGTAAATTTGTTTACTAAGATTTAAATTACTTTCCAATGAGATCTTTTATTTTGAGATTTATTAAATATCTGAAACAATTTTTTATTTTAAGATTAATGTAAGAGGTGAAAATTATATTTTAAAATTTTTATTACATGTAAAATATATTTAATTTTAATATTATAATTTATGTAAAAATTAAAATATTAGTAATGACAATCAACTGAGTCTATAGTCAGTAATTCCAACTCGACTCGTCGAGTCGGGCCCACTCGGTCAAGCGACTCGGCGAGTCGGGTCGCCGAGTCGGTTGACTCGGCCATGCGGTTCGCAGAGTCGGTTGACTTGGCCACGCGACTCAGCGAGTCGGTTCTCCGAGTTGGGTCGACGAGTCGGGCTGGCTCGGCCCACGAATCGGCGAGTCACATACTATACAGAACTAACTCAAGATATGAAGCCGTGAGGGAGTTAGAATGAATTCAAATACCTTCATCTCCAAGAAGATTCAACCGGCAACACGACTTCCTCAACAAAAATTCAACTCGATCCTCTTGATGATTCAAGCTCGAGCAATAGGAGAATTTTCTCGTCGACGACCGTATGGATAAGGAGTAGCTTGAGGTTATTGGAGCAAAGCTTGTTGTTGAGAGCTTATTCGCGCCTTGAGCTATAGCTGAAGAAGCTTCTGAAGAGTGAAGAACCTCGATGCATATCGATAAAAGAATTGTCATTTAATTTTTTTTGAAATAATAATTTTATTTATATGAAATTATAATTTTATTTCAATTTTATTCTATTTTATTAAAGTAAATGAGCTGTGAGCTCAAATCAATACGTAGATAAAATAAATTTATATTATACCAAACTAACCTGGATCGAGGGAGATCACAAAAGCATTATAGCAGAAAATCATCCAAAAAAAGATATAGCAAGCAGTCAATTGCAAGCCGATTTAATTAAGTAAAAATCTTCATATTGATTTCAATCTAATTAAGTGGTGCCGTGGTGGGATCACGTATTGTCAACCATAATCCTATAATTATATATATTACAAATTTCATTTCTTCTATCTCATGATAAGAAGCTAATTGCAATTACTGATAGCCAATAAATTCGAGCAAAAATGCACCATATAGACTTACTATGAAACACCATGAATCTATTTTTTTTACAAAGATACCCAAAAAATAATAGCAAATAACGTAGAATTACAAGAGAAATTATTGAGGTAAAGGTGGTGGGGGGCTTTCAGGGCCCTCTGCAGGTGGAATAAGATGCTTTACTGGGTTTGAGGCTGGTGCTGGTGGGCTAAAACCAATCCTTCCTCCAAGCTTCCTCTCTTTCACCACTAAATCTGAAAAATAATTAAATTTATTTCATCTAAAATCTTCATCAAACAAAACTGTGAGAGAGGGAGGGGGATATGCAAAACCTCCATTAGCAACTTGAAATTGGATAGAGAGGCCGAGATGGCTACAGTTAAAGCGCTCAAGAAAGAAGGCCCTGATGAAGAAAGAGAAATCCATCTCCTTCTTCCTTCTTCCTCTGGTTCTTCTTCTTCTTCTTCTTCTTCACCAATCAGCTGGCTAGCAGGAAGGCGAGAAAAAGGCCCTGATAGAAGAAAGAAAATCCCCATCTCCTTCTTCCTCTGGTTCTTCTTCTTCTTCTTCACCAATCAGCTGTTCACAAGAAAGAGAAATCGTCCATTTACTAATTTTATTTTCAAGAAGATAATCTATCCTTCTGGCTAAAATTTATAATATTTTATTATTTTGTCAGCTGTTCACACCTTATATTTCGGTCAAAATTTGACCAAAATGATACTAATTTAAAAATCATTTTACACAAATTTAAATATAAAAAATATTATTTTATTTTATATACTCAACAATTTAAAATAAAAATATCAATTTTATTTCACATTCTTGACTAAAATATTCAAGTCGAGTATTTTGATATAAGAGATAAAATAAAGTTTGTATTATTATTAAAAATTATTAAATATGTGAAGTAAAATATTATTTTTTATATTAAAATTTGTATAGAATAATTAAAATAATTAATTTATTATTATTATTGTTATTTTTTAAACTAGTACTATTTTAATCCTATTTTGGTTCTCGCGCCAAATATGGCCTTCCATCCCGTAAAAATGAGCCTGTTCACGCCACCCTATCATTATCATTTTAAACGGCACGGGGTTGACTTCGTAGTCATGGTCCATGGAGAATAATTTATTGATCCGAGAAATTATTTACATTACATGACAAATTGTAACAGAACTTTGAGGTTGATGTTTATTGATAAATATTACTTATAATCAATCAATTTAAAATTAACTTAATATTTGTATAAATATATATTTATAATTTTTTGAAATATAATAATATGAAATTAAATTTTCATCTCATTAAGTGGAGCAATCTACGCAAGTAAATTTTTTATTTCTATAGCATTATCAAATAATAAATTTTTATTTAATTTTAAATATATAAATTATTTTTATAATTTTTTTACATCTTTTAATATTTAATTAAAAATACAATTGAAAAATCTTATATATCTAAATATGTTGTTATATTTTATATAAAAGTCATAATATTATAAATATACATATAAAATTTAGGAGTGATTTTATAATATTTTATTCAATTATACTTAACATATAAAAGAAATACTTTTTAGAAAAATATAAATTATAATTAAGCCCATTAAACTTATAAAAAATTGATTTAATATTGAAATTTTTTTAGAAAACTTGAATCAAACAATGCAATAATAACAATCAAGTCTTAATCATACTACGTGGGATTGACTATATAAATTTTTTTTTATTTTTATTGTGCTCTACCAATTAACAAATTATTATTTAGGTCTAAGTAGGATCGCTCCTTATAGTTTCTTGTCATGTTTTCTTTGATCCCACTCTTCCTCTTTGTACATGAGCAAAATTTAATAACTCGATTTTTCCTAACTGGATCTTCAATTAGCCTATGATTTACATGTCCAAACCACCTAAGTTAAATTTATCCTCAATTGGTGCAACTCTTATTTTCTCGCGAATATACTCATTTTTAATTTTATTCTTTCATGTATATCGATAATCTACTTTAGTATTCTCATTTTTAAAATTCGGCAAAAAAAAATATTTTTCTAGAACAGAGGAAAAGTCAAAGCAAATTCAATTTTTTCATAACGAAACTACAAAGAAATTCATTTTTCTGAATAGTTATGATTCTATGTATTGTTTTCTTAGTTTCTCAGCAAAAAACATAGTTTCCAATGGACTAAGCTTATACTTTATAAACATATAATTTTATATTAGAAAAGTGCTTCCAATCGATTTCGAGCGAGACAGACATGTCAGATTTGAAATTTAAATTTTTATTTTGAGTAAAGTTTGATTCAAGTATAAATTATATAAAATTATAGTAAGACCAGCGATGCTATATAGTGCTGAATGTTGGCCTACAAAAAGAAAACATATAGATAAAATAAGTATTACAAAAATGAGAATACTAAAGTGGATTATCGATATACATAAAAGAATAGAATTAGAAATGAGTATATTCGCGAGAAAATGAGAGTTGCACTAATTGATGATAAATTTAGACAAATTTAGCTTTAGGTGATTTGGACATATAAATAATAGGCTAATTGAAGATCCAGTTAGGAAAATCGAGTTAATAAATTTTGCTCATGTACAAAGAAAAAGAGTGAGATCAAAGAAACTATGGCAAGAAACTATAATGAGCGATCCTACTTAGACCTAAATAATAATTTGTTAATTAATAGAGCGCAATAAAAATAAAAAATTCATGTAGTTAACCCTACCTAGTGTAATTAAGACATGGTTGTTATTATTGCAGAGTTTGATTCAAGTTTCTTAAAAAAATTTTAATATTAAATCAATTTTTTATAAGTTTAATGAGCTTAATTATAATTTATATTTTTCTAAAAAAATATTTCTTTTATGTGTTAAGTATAATTGAATAAAATGTTATAAAATCACTCCTAAATTTTATTTGTATATTTATAATATTATGATTTTTATATAAGGTATAACAACATATTTAGATATATAAAATTTTTCAATTGTATTTTAAATTAAATATAAAAAAATATAAAAAAATTATAAAAATAATTTTATATATTTAAAATTAAATAAAAATTATTATTTGATAATGCTATAGAAATAAAAAAAATTACTTACGTAGATTGCTCCACTTAAATTTGGATATATAAAATCTCGATCAATCAGTTTTGTGTTCTATCAATTTTAAATTATTCTACACACTTTTCTTTTAGGACTCAGCTGAGAGATAACAAGAGCGACTCATATTTAATAAGATCTACTAAACTTTAAATTTTAAGTCCTAAAATTATAATCTAAAATTTAAAAACAAATTATATATTTTAAATTATTTTAATATTAAAAATTAAATAAATATATATATATATAAATATAATCAATTATATATATATAATTCAATTTAAATTTAATTTTTTGTGATAAAAATTTCTGTTATAGACTTATGAATTATATACAATAAAATAAAATATAAGCAATTTAATTCATAATTATTTAAAAAATATCATGTTTTTTTTTTAATACTTCAATTAATTGCGGGCATGCATTTGAATCTTTTATGCATTGAAGTCTCTGCGTTTATGTAAGACACGATAAAGCACAACTAAGAAGAGAAATTCATATAATCAATACAAAAAATTTTGATATTAAAATTTTATCGAAGTCAGTCACACATATACAAATTGAGTTGAGCATGAACATTTTTTTTCTCGGTGATAAATACATGTTTGGTTTTAATTATATCAAAATTAAAAATATTTAAAAAACAATATTAGATTTATTTTTATAATATTATACATAATTTTTAATATAAAAAATTTTATTTTTTAATACTTCAATTAATTTTATTTTTATCCTACATATTTTTTAACATAAATTATTAATTTTATTTTCTTTTATACAAATATATATATGTATGCAAACTAACAAATGTTATTATAAAATTAAATTAATCTAATCAAATATTATAAAGTAAATTCTGCCTATTGTTTTCTTAGTTTCTCACCAAAAAGCAAAGTTTTCCACTAGATCAAGCTCATAGCTTCTTTGAGAGCTCAACGAATCTGATTCGAACTTACTGAATTTTTTTTTATTTCGAGTCAATTTTTGACTTTATTGAGCACAAAATAAGCAATAATTTTATATAAATATTTATTTTATATATTAAGTATAATTAAATAAAAATATTATAAATTTACACTAAAATTTTATGCATGTATTTATAATATTATGGCTTATATATTATAATTAATTTATTTTAAAAAATTATATATGTATAATTAATTTTAAGTTGAGTTAATTTCTTTTTAAAATGAAGTTTGAGAAAAATCCACAGATACCATGGCTTTTTTGTTTATGAAGTTTAATTTTAATAAAGTTAAAAATAAAATTAAATAAAAATATTTTTTATTAAAAATTATAAATAATATGAAATAAAATTAATTATTATTTTAAAATATGTGAATAACATGATATAAAGTTAATTATTATGTTAAGATATGTGAGTGATGTGATATAAGTTAATTATTATTTTAATGATATATGTAGAATGTGAAATAAAATTAATTTTTAATATTAAATTTTATGTATGATATAATATACCCATTTAAAATTAAAATAGATTAATTTTGAATCGCAAAACAAACTGAAGCATAGGTGATGAAAATAAATTCTTTTGATGCAGAGAAAATAAATTTCAGGATCAATAAATTTTCCTCCACAAACTTTGACTATGCAGTCAACTCCATGTCATTTAAAACGTTGGCGATACGGCAAGGTATGAACGGCTCACAAAACAGTGAATGGGCCATTACAAACATGTCTCTTCAAAAAATTATATTTATATTAATTATTTTAAAATTTATTTGTATATATTTATAATTTTTAATATTATAACAGTGATATTTTATTCTTATTATCATAGTTAACCCAACACAAAACTCCTATGATGGTGGCCGACAACATAGTATGACCGACCGATAGCAGCGACAATCATGTAGTGGCTGGCGATAATTGAATTAAGGTTCTTGTAGGATGGCATTGGCCCAACGACGGCCTACAGAAAGAATATTCCAAACATATTCTGTTTACTTTTAACAAAGGTTAATTTAAGTGATGTATATATAATATTTAAAATTACAAGACGATACAAATACAGATAAATTTTGAAAAAAGATAAATATGTAAATATGATCTTATAAGGTGATGCATATGTAAGTTTTTTAAGAATAAAATATTCTATGATTCTGAGTCTTTTTTCAGATTTTGTGGTGAAAGGGAGGAAGGTTTTTGCAAGTTGATCCATGTATTTTGAATAATAACACATATGTCCTTGAGGTCTTAAGATTTTTTGTATATTATTTCACGTATTTTGAATCATAATATTTAAATTTCTTAAGACGATTTATTGTAATATAATTTTTCTATCACATGCAATGTTACATGCTATATAGACCATGCACACAAAATGTTAGAATGCAGAGGGACAAAATAGTATGATTTTAAAATTTGTAGACCATGTAAAAATTCAAAGGCCTCAAAAATAATATGCAATTTACCCAATAACAAAGTACCATATATGAAGATGTTATTTTAATAATGAGATTAATGTAATATATAAAATGAGTTGATTTTCTTTATTTGGGAGGCGTCGACCTCCGCCTTCACCGGGGCCGGTTTTCCGGCGATGTCTCCCCCCAGGTAGCTCCCTGGCGCTCCATCCGCTCCGCCGATCCCTTCTCATTCAAAAGAATAGAATCCCGGAGGCACCAACGCCGGAGAGCCGACGTCGAGGCGGAGGCCACTATGCCTCCCAAGAAGGGGAACTGCTGGATCCTCCACGGCTCCAAACCGGCGGCTCCGCAGCCCGAGCTGCTCCCACCGAGAGTAAACTCGGCGTTACCCATCTGCGCCGGCGGCACCGGGATGGAGCAAAACCGGAAGTCCGGGAGGTGGTGCCACGCTTATCTTAACAATCACATCTTTGTAAGATATATCCTTCACAATATAACGCAGAAGTGCAAATCCAATTTTCTCAAACACATTATTTTTAAGGGGTTTTTAACATGAAATTTATAAAAAATTACGTATTTCACCGTCAATTCATAAATATTACCACTATCACATCATATTCATTTAAATTTTACGCATTTCACATATTTCACACCATATTTTTTGACAATGAACTTCACATTTTTAAATTGGCCTTGATCTTAATTATATTATTAATATATTAATTAAATACTATAAATAAATTAATTTATATAAATAATAATTTAAATATTTATGAATTTATGTATTTTAATTTATTTATCCTATTTAAAATTTCTAATTAGGGTGCCGAATTTAAATCCACGTGACTATAATTTTTAATTGAAATAAAAAAATTGATGTGTTTACAGTAAAAAATAAAAATATATATTAGAATTTAAATATTAATAAATTTATGTATTTTAATTTACATATAATATTATGAAATATGTGAAATATGTGAAATGCGTAAAATTTAAATGAATATAGTGTGATAGTGGTAATATTTACGAATTGATGGTGATTTGCGTAATTTCGTATAAATTTCATGTCTTATATGTAAAAACTCCTTATTTTTAATCATCTCAGAATCTTGAACTTACGATAGTCATCTTATTTTAGGGATCTTCCAGAAGATTAAATTCAGAACGTACATCTATTTATAAAAAAATCTCAATTACAAAAAAAAACATCTAAATTAGGTAGGTTAGCTGTGCCAAAATAAATAGTCTGTTCATTGATTGAACGGTAAACAAATTTTTTAATCATTCTACACAAATTTTAATATAAAAATATATTATTTTATTTCACATATTTAATAATTTTAAATAAAAATATCAATTTTATTTCCTAAACTAAAATACTCGAATCGAATATTTTGATTTAAAATGTGAAATAAAGTTGATAATTTTATTAAAAATTATTGAGCATGTGAAGTAAAATAATATTTTTTATATTAAAATTTATATAGAATAATTAAAAATTTTATTTATTATTATTATTATTATTTAAATTAATACCATTTTGATTTTCGCGCCAAATAGGGCTAATTAAGCAAGTCAAAAAAAGACTTGTCGAATAACCCTTGTGAAATAAAACATCATCTTTGTGAAATAACGTATAGAGGAAGTATGTTGGATGAGATTCTACATCAATTTTCTATCACGACTTGTACAGCTTTTTTATAATATGTGAAAGTTTTAATGAAAATAAATAATTTCATTTGAGATTTTTTATTTTAATTTAATATTTTTAATAAATTAAAATGCTTAAATGTTCATAGGGTTGTTAAGAGTCCGATCTCAAGCCAATCTGAGTTTGACTCAAAATTGAATTGAAAAATTTTTATTTAATCTTAATTCAATCTAAAGAATGAATGAGAAGAGTTCGGTTTGAGCTCGATTCGAGCTGGGCCTAACTCATTTATTATTGATTCAAGCTCAATTCAAGCCAAAGCTGATCCAACCTTCAATTAAGTTTCGATCTGCTTAATAAATATATCTATTTATTCAATCTTAAATTTTATGTATAAATATATCTATTTATTCAATCTGCTTAAACTATAGCTATTAGTCTTGATATAATGTTTAAAGATAAAAGTAAAGAAAATTAATTTATAATAAATATGATTTGAATTAAAATCACGAAATAAATTCTAATAAAGACTTCCTTCCGACGTTAGACTATTGCAACAAATTAATATATTATCTACTAAATACAATTACATGCATAAATAATATTTTTTATCTTTTTAATCGATCTAATTTTGTGTCATCTCAATCTAATCTTATGTCAGCTCAAGAATAAATTGATAAAAATCTCGAGCCATAAAAATAGCTCGTTAGTCGGCTCCTTTAAATCAAGCACAACTCAATTCGATACAAAATTTAATTCAATTTTTAAGCGATTTTTGATCTTTGAGTTCAATTAACAATCTTACTTAAATAGACACATGACTAGATGCGAAATTAAAAATCATACGAGGCAATAAGTAATGACATAATTCAAAATAATCTTGACCTTAAACCTTGTTAGGATCAATATGGTGGAATCAAGAAAATCTCTAAATCTTCAAATTGAAAAAAAATACAGAAAGCATTTCATCTAAGGGAGCGTTTGGTTCAATGTTATCTTGATGTTATGTTATGTTATATAGAGAAAGCAATTGTTTGGTTTAATGATATCTATAAATAATTTTCATGAGATTATAGAATTATTAATTAAAAAATAACATCCAAATGTCATGATATCTAAATTATATAATATAACAATAAGATAACAACGAACCAAATGCCTTCTAAAAAAATATATAAATATTAACAATGTTGGCGGCACGACTGGTCAGCGGTCGGTGTTGGCGGGCTTAAACCAATTCTTCCTCCAAGCTTCCTCCCTTTCACCACAGAATCTGAAAAAACATTAAATTGCAAAGCAATTTCTCTATGAGAAACCAGAGGTTGATTGTCTAAAATCTTCATTAATCAAAACTATGTGAGAGAGAAAGACCTCCGTTAGCAACTTGAACTTGAAATTGGAAATAGAGAAAGCTGGCTAGCAGGAAGGCAAGAAAGACGGCCCTAATGAAAAGAGAGAACCCCATCTTCTTCGTTATTTCTCTTCCTCTCCCTCATCAATCACTAATATAACTGACTCAAGTATCAACTTCATTTTCAGAGACCGAGTCAGAATCATAGAATAATTTATTCTTAAAAAATTACATATGTATCACTTTATAAAATTATATTTAGATATTTTATCTCTTTTCAAAATTTATTTATATTAGTGTATCACAAAAATCGATTGCGGCCAAGGAATGGATCAAAGGTTTTCAAACCTTTTTCTGCTCAGCCTGTAGAGGAGCCTCCTATGGTGATTATCTCTGATGAAGAAGCCTCTCCTCCTTCACTTGTAGCAAAACCGAGGACCAGATCATCGGCCAAGGGGAAAGAAAAAGCAGATGATCCACTGCCTAACTGTTCAGAGAGACACAAGCCAAAAAATTTCTCAGATTGGTAATCTCTGCTCTGTCCTAAATGTGAGGCCTATAAATAGAGATAAGATGGATAATTTCATAAATGAAATTATCGATCGTCTTGATTAGGATAAATGGGTAGCTTGTCAGCAACCCTCCTATCCTAGTATTCTGAAGCACTTCTATGCCAACCTTAAGGTTGACATAGAAGAAAGACTCTTAGAGACCATTGTTCTAAGAACTCCTGTTATTATCACTGAGAATGATTTGATCTCATTTTTTGGTTTCACTACTCATGCTGATCCATCACACTCACTAACCTTACTGTCAAGCCTAGTTTTTTTATTGATGTTGAAGAAATTTTAGGCTTTGAAGAAGAATACAATCCTCCTGGTGCCAATAAACATGTACCCAGGCACATAGAGAAGTTGGCATCCTGTAGTAATTGTACTAAGACTCTTGGGAGAATCCTTCAGGAGTGCCTCATTAAGGTCAGAGGCCATAAGGATGAGTGGACTGATATCCAGCAGACTGTTGTATATCACATCTTCCAAAAGAGATGCTTAGACATGGTTGCATTATTCTCTCTGAAATGGAAAAATGTCACAATGCTGCACAGAGAAGTGCCTCTATGCGCAGTCTGCACTATGAAAATATCATTTGTGAGTACCTTACTGCGCGACTTGGATTTGATTTCTCAGCTGAACCTGTTGGAGCTTCCTACTATCAATTATTCATGCACAGCTTTAAATTGCGTCAGCCCAAGCCTCTCTTCTCTACTCACATATTTGGTCAATCTTCTATTCCATGTACATCCACTCAGCCATCCCCATCAGCTCCATCTCCTTCTTCCACTCAGCCTCCATCCACTTCAGGTGTTGAGTCCCTCTTCACAGCTAAATTTGTCAATTTTATTGTGGACTCATTTCGTGAATTAGGAGAAAAAACTGAAAGAAATTATCAGCAACTTTTATCTCAACAAGCTCAAATTGATTCTCAATCTGCCTTTTTAATTGAGATTGTAAAAGTGATCAACAACAATTCAAATAATATGATTGATTTTTGCACTAAAATCTTATTTCATCTTAAAGAGCCTAAATTCTCTTCCCCCAAGGGCAAGAAGTAATCAAATCTGAGTTATTTGCTTATGCAACCTTGATGGTGATGCTATTTATATAATTTTTTTGTCATGTTTATATAATATTGTGAGAAGTATAGTCTTACTCATGACTTGTGATATTTTTGTCATATGATTTATGTGAACTCTAGACTTGTGATCATTTATATATATGAAGCTTGTAATTATGATTAAATTTTTATTATGAAGCTATGTTATGGTAATATTATTATGTTTGACATTGTGGTAAAAATATAAAAAGTTGAAGTTGCTGTTATCACTTTATGTAATATTCATACTTATGGTAATAGAAAATAAGCTCGATTCTATTCTTTTAGGATTGTTTTCTTTCACTTTGGTCATCTTTTTTATGATGTCAAAGGGAAAGAAATTGTATAAATATTAGTGTGTAGTCCATTGTTTATAAAATCTATTATTATGTTCTTATAAGATGAAATCATTGTGGTTATTATGATTATCTCATTTATTCACGCTATTATTGCAATATTACCCTTTGTGTGATTTTTTTTTATATGTGCATTGAATACTCTACATTATTTATCTATTACATTTTAGTGCCTTGCTAAGGGAGAGCTTTTCATTTGACTATACATCAAAAAACTCTCTTAGCACACTAAAGTAGTTGTCATCATAAAAAATGAGGAGATTGTTGAATCCCATTGATTTTGATGATCACAATTACTTTAAATTTAGTACTAATCCTCTTCTAAGCATATTTTTACAGGCTAATTGTCCATTAAAAAATGGATATTCCTAAGTCCAAGTGAAGCGAAACTCACCATTTGTTTTTCTTTAGGGTTATTTTCACCCAGGTCCCTGACTTTAAGGGTTATTATCACACGGGTCCACGTTTTTTAAAATATATCTTCTGGGTCCCTAGGTTTTCAAAAATTATCATATGGGTCCATTTTTAATTTTTTTATTATTAAAAAATATAAAATTACCATTATACCCTTACCCTCCCCCTCTCTCCACCAAATCCGGTAGTCGCGCCGCCTCCGGCGGCCTCGCGCGGCCGCACGACACCGCCGGCGGCCTTGCTTCGCTGCGCGACTTTCGCCCGGGCAGCCGGGCTGCCACGGCGCGCCGCAGCGGCATCCAGCGAGAGCCGGGCACCTGGAGGCCGCTGCGCGCGACACGCGGCCGCTGTAGGCCGCCCAGGCGCGCACGCGTCGCTCGCCCCGGGCGGCGCCGGCGAAGCCTGCTGCGCGCCGAGCAATCGACCTCCAGCCCGCGGCGGCCTCATGGAGGCCGCCAGCGCGCAGCGGCCTCCAGCACTGTGACATCCAAAATGGCTTGGTGAAGAAAAGTGTAATCTGAGGTCTGGACTGAAAAGAAAAAGAATTTGGACTGAAAAATAATTATTTTGGACCTATTTATGAGAGGTTGGCAATAGGGGTGACAAATTTGTAATTTCGCCAATCAGATAAGGGCAGCCGCTGAACCCTTTTTCTTCGCTCTTCCGTTCGACGCGTGACCACACGGTGGCAGCCCATGCTCTCTTCTCCTCTCTCCCTCTCGGTCTCTCTCTCTTTTCCGCTCAGGTCGCGCCAGCCCGCTCCCCTCTTGTCCGCCTCCCGTTCCGCGGGCACGGAGCCCAGCACGCTAGCAGGGCAGCAGAGCAGCGGTTTGCTGGCTGCAGGTCCTAAGCGCAGAGGACGAAGAAGTATAGAAGAGGACAGAAAAGCGAAAGAAAAGGAGAGGAAAGCCAGACAGGATTTCTACGTATTGATTGGTAGGTAATCCTTCCTTTGAGTAGTAGGTAATTCTATTCGTTTTATTTGTAGGTATCCTGTCGATTAATTATGTTAATGAAATGCTATTCTGATGTAATGAGTGTATTTCTGATGAGATGTGGTGTTTTACGGTATGTTCTGATGTGTGTTTGCTGTACTTTAATGTCTGATGTGGTGTAGTTTGTTAATACACAAGAAATGAATGTGTTTTTATTGGTTCTGTAAACGTGCATGTGGTATTATTGAATATTTGTATGCTAAGAACCGATAAGGGCGGAAAGTTTCTTATTTATGTGTATACGTCGATGAGGGGTATATGTTAGGTGAATGTTCCTGTGGACTCACCGATGTAAAGGTGAAACTCCTGTCCAGGCTTCTAGAATAACAAGTTGTAGGGACTTTTGTCAGGCTGGTTATGGTGGGTTTTGCTGCGTTCCGTAAAGCCGAGGACGTCACACAGCTGCTCGCTGTGAGGCCGCTCGGCTCGTAGTGGCTCTCCAGCGGCTCAGCTGCGCTGCCGAGCTGCGCGCATGGCGGCCGCGGAAGCGTCGCTGCCGCGCACAGCGGCCTCCAGTGGCAAGCCTGCATGCGTGCGGCACGACGCCTCCGCCGGGCCGCGCAGCTTGTGCTCGCTTGGAGGCGCTGCGCCGCCAAGCGGCCGCTCAGCTGGAGCGCCGCGTGCCGCTAGCAGCTCTCCAGGGCCGGTCCTCACCGCTTGGACTGCAGCTGCGCGCTGGCACGACGCTCCGCCGCGTCACGCGCGTCGTGCCTCGCCGCCGCGTCGGCTCGCACGTGGCAAGCCCGCGCGGCCGGCGCGGTGTTGTGCGGCAGCGCAAGGCCGCCGGCGGTGTCGTGCGGCCGCCGGAGGCGGCGTGGCTGCCGGATCTGGTGGAGAGATGGGAGGGTAAGGGTATAATGGTAATTTTTATATTTTTTAATAATAAAAAATTTAAAAATGGACCCAGATGATAATTTTTAAAAACCTAGGGACCCAGAATATATATTTAAAAAACGTGAACCTGTGTGATATTAACCCTTAAAGTCAGGGACCTGGGTGAAATTAACTCTTTTCTTTATACTTCATAGGACTTTATGTAAACGCATTAGCTTGCCAAGAGATTTTACTCATTTTTCTTAGATATTTTCACCTTTTTTTCACTTGCATTTGTAGGCCTAGAATGTTATCTTATTTCATCTTTTAAGTGACCCAAAAATCTTTCAAATATCTCACCTTTTAAGCCAAAACAACACAATCGATCAATTTCACCAAATCGACTGGTTAGCTCTGCTGGGCCTCATTCAATTTCACCAAATCGACTGGTTAGCTCTGCTGTGAGCTCAAATCAATATGTAGATAAAATAAATTTATGTTACACCAAACTAACCTAGATTGAGGAAGATATGCTTCACAACAATATAGAAGCTTTATAGCAGAAAAACATTCAAAAAAAGATACAACATGCAGTCAATTGCAAGTCGATCTTAACCTAACCAAACCAAAAACTGTCAAGTAAAAATCTTCATATTGTGTGATCGTCCTATAACTATATATATTACAAACTTCATTTCTTCTATCTTATGATAAGAAGCTAATTGCAATTAATCATAGCCGATAAATTCAAGCAAAAATGCACCATATAGACTTACTATGAAACACCATGAATCTATTTTTTTAAAAAGTACCCAAAATTCATAGCAAATAACATAGAATTACAAGAGAAATTATTGAGGTAAAGGTGGTGGGGGGCTTTCAGGGCCCTCTTCAGGTGGAATAGGATGCTTTACTGGGTTTGAGGCTGGTGTTGGTGGGCTAAAACCAATCCTTCCTCCAAGCTTCCTCCCTTTCACCACTAAATCTGAAAAATAATTAAATATAATTCATCAAAAATCTTCATTAAACAGAACTGCGAGAGAGGGAGGGAGATATGCAAAACCTCCATTAGCAACTTGAAATTGGACAGAGAGCGAGCTGGCTAGCAGGAAGGAGAGAAAGAAGGCCCTGATGAAGAAAGAGAAATCCATCTCCTTCTTCCTCAATTTCTTCTTCTTCTTCACCAATCAGGCAGTCATTTAGAATCATCCATTTACTAATTTTATTTTCAAGAAGATAACCTACCCTTCTGGTCAAAATTCATAATATTTTATTGTTTTGTCAGCTGTTCACAGCTAATACTTCCATCCCTTAGCAGCAAGAGTTGACTGCTTAGTCTGCATATGAATGACCTGAGTCAGGAGATTTATTTCTGCATTATACAAATTTTGATTATACTTTTATCAAGTGAACAACACAACTATTTATTTGTTTATTAGTCTGCACCAGGTGAATCTGCAGGGCCTCCAGTGCGTAACGAAGTTATCATTTTATGCTAAGTATGGATATTTTTGTGCTCAGTATTGATTCTTTTATAGGTAAGTATTGTTTCATATAGTATGTTTATATAAAAATGATACTCTTAACCGTGCTTCGTGTGTTGTGAGCCCTACATGCTTGTGTTGCACGTTCTGATAGACAGGTAACAGCTGAGCTGCTACCATTCAGTGCTTGGGTATGATGATTTAATTTTTCAATTTAATTATCTTTCAATTAATTAATGATTATTGAACAGAAGCTTAGAAAATCACATGTAGAATCATATAAGAATTTGCTCCTACTTTTAAGTAAAATTTCTCTCCCTATCCAAAAAGAGAATTTTTTTTATATAAGGGCGCAATAACAAATGTCACATTGAAGAAAAAGATTTCAAACTTATTATATCCACTTGTAATGTTGAATTTCTACAACATTGATAAACAACAAAACTTCAATAGCCAATTATTTGGCTTGATGATGTGCTCAATTTAAACTGGTGTTCCTTGCAAGTGCTAGCAAATGTCACTTGCAATGTAGTGGGAGTTGTGATAAAATTTATTGTAGTTTTAAGCTTGGAGAATTTGAAACTTTACTAAGGATTTTCAGCAGACTTTAAAAAATGTCATTATGTTACCTTTGCATTATGTTCTAAAAGGATTTGTAGATGTGGATTCTTGAGGTGATTTAGACTACAAATGCGCCTCAAGATATATTTTTTACCATATTTGTGCGACTATCGGTTGAATACTCAGGCTTCAAAATTACATAACATTTTCAACCACAAAGACTAAGTATATTGGTATCTCAGAGAATGAGAAGATGTGGTTGATAAGTCTTTTGAAGGATATTGCAAGGACATCATACCAATGTATTATACAATGAGAGTCGAAATGTTATTTATTTGGATTGTGATCTAGAATTTCATTCAAAGATAAGGCACATTTAGCTAGAGTATAATTATGGTACTAGCTTGATAGATGATGCGAGGTGAAAATCACTGATTCTAAATACTCAATCAATATGCCTGCCATGGTGGTAACTCTGATAAAACTAAGGCTAATTAGTGCCTCACCTGATCTTCATGCTGAATAATGAGAAGAGAACGTCACAGCTTGAAGGAGGAGAAGGAGATTGAATTGCTAAAGAAGTTGACTCCACATAAAAGATTCATAAAAGATTGATGAGGTGTCTATGGCTTTGATTATCTTATAATTTGAGAATTAAATGGACGAAAGATGGATCACCTATCAGATGCACGAAAAAACTAAGCATCAAAAGATCAAATAGTCAAACTATCAATTCAAACTAGTGAACCATTTGATTTTTTTATTTTTCACATTTAAAAAAAAAGATCAAATTGTTCGCTAGTTTGAATAAATACTTTGATACAATCAAAGTCTAAAATAACGTCTATTAATGGAACAAATCATCAGAAAGAGATTTGATAGCAATAGGGTGATGCGATCGAACTCCGTAGATGCAATGATCGCATCAAACAAAGGAGCCGACAATGTTGTTTTAGTTGATGAAATTGTCGGGTCACCAATTGAACCAATCCAATCTTTTGAAAAGATGATCCTATTTAGTCATAATTGCATAGTTAAAATTTAGGGCTAAGCTTATTACAAGAAATCTATATATGTTCTTATTTGTCTAGAATTGTCATCTTTTTGTTGAACCAAATGTCAAGAGTTCTTTTTTTTTTTGGGTGGAATCATGTCAAAGATTATTACATGGTTTGATAAGGTGATGGTGTGATTTCTTGTCATTCTCTCATGAGACCCATTTTTGAATAATACTTTTTTTTTGAATAATCTTTCTTGAGATCTTTGAAAATAGTATAATTTCTCTCCCAAATTTGAGACTTTTCACGTAATTTTAGGTGTACTTTTTTTTAATTTTTTCTTGATACTTGCTATGATTTTCAATCTGAATTTGCATTTCCTTATTGTATTGTATGAGATTTATCTTGGAAAGATGATGCTGAAAAGATGTGATTATCAATAGTAACTTGTATTATAATAGGTTGATGCCCAATATAATACTTAAGTTCTCTCATCATATGATAATTTAATTTGAATTGAAAAGTGTTTAAACTGAAATGGTTCAGTGACTAATTTATAGAAATGATTTTACAAAATTAGTTTTAGCATTTTAACTCCATTTCTCTCATGCTTTGAATCGTTGGTATGCAATTTACAGCAACTAGTAGCTAGCCCATCGATCTCCAAGAGAATAACCACCTTAGATGCCTTTAGTACTTGACAGTGACATCAATGATAGGAATTTTCTTTGTTAAAACTTGTAATTTTGCTTGCTGCCAATAATATTCAGATCAACCTTTAGTTATTTTTTCCTCTCTTTTAACCAATAATATCAAGATTGATCCTAATACTTACGTTCTTTTTCCCATTCTAATGCAATCCTTTATGTAATCAAGTCCAGTGAATTCTTTTTGACTTGGTAGAACTTCACTAAGACTCAGTCAGTAGACGTATGAGGATTTCTCAGAACTACTTAAACTCTTTCTCCATTATCATCTTTATTTCTATTATTATTACTTTGTTGTTTGCTCTTTCTCTGCTCATTTGCCCACTAAGCAAATGTTGCGTGCTACCAATCATCAAAATCCAATTTTTCTACATGAATACAAACCATTTGCGTTATCATCATTCTCAATTAAATGTGTACCTACATGCAATCGTATATACAATTCTCTATTTAACAAGCACTTTTATGTCATGCATGATAAGCAATTTACACACCATATATACATCTATACAAAGTTTGGATGAATTTTTTTTAATGTAAGTATCTTCTAGTAACCATAGTGAAGTCTGTTAAGATTGAAGTTCCAACTTCCAAATATAATTACCATTCGTACCTTTAACCATTTAAGTGTGGGTGTGATTAGTCAGATTAAATTTAATCAGATTAACTTTAACTTAATATATCAAATCATACATAAATTTTAATATTAAATTTTAACTATATTTCATACTATACACACATTTCAAAATGAAAATTAATTTTTATCACATCTTATATATATACAAAATAATAGTTAACTTATATCACATTGTATATATATTTTAATATAATAGTTAACTTTATTTTACATCATACATAATTTTTAATAAAAAATATTCTCTTTTAAATTTTACTTTATATATACAATGTGATATATTTTAATATAATAGTTAACTTAAAATCTTGGAGAGAATTTAATCGCAAAAGATTCACCCAAAAATATCATTAATTTGCATTTCAGAGCTCTGATTGAAGGTACAAGATGTAGAGAACAAGCAAATTTCAAAAATCAAGCCAGATGATTAGTATCACTTACTTTGTGGGCTAGTGGCTTGCTCGCCTGCTTTCCGAATTAGAGCGCAAAAGCCTGACAATTTCATCCACAGGACTGCTTCCATCGGCTTCAGATATCAAACCATTAACAATTTTCTGCATATCCCTTACCTCACCATGGAAGTCTGAATTCAAAACCAGATAAGAGAAATGCTCATCTAGAATCAAGCTCAGAGCTTTGAGTACGGAATCAAATGAAGGAACACTCTCACAGTTACTCAACCCCAAGATCGATTTTCCCCTCGGACAAGGCCCAGCCTCAGGATACCTTTCGTACTTCTTTAGCCACTTCCCCAGATACCTGATCAAAGACAATACCTCCTTCCCATTAAGCCTGGAAATGGCAGAAGAGAAGATCAAGCTATCAACGTTTGAGGTTGAGAACACGTAATGCAAGCATGATTCTGATGAAGAGAAACCATCGTGTGCGAGCATGAGCAGAATAGAAGCTTTTCTGGCAATGGCTGAAGCTTTTTTAGGCAACCCCTTCTTGGTGGCTTTCTCGAAGGCTAAAAATGCTTGGCGTTCCCACTGTTTTTTCACTTCAGAAAAAATACTATAAGTAGTACGAGAGGGGGATAAGAAAAACCTCAGCACGGCAAGCAGCTCAGAGGGGCGAAGATCGGCGGTATTCTTGACGCAGAGGCAGAGCAATCCTACTTGGTTCTTATCCATGAGCTTCTCTATCAGATTCGCTGACGAGAGATGGCTAACCACGCCATGAACGATAAGGATTTCAAGTAGCTCCCAAAATTCCAGAACGACGCACCCATCTAAGATCAAAGCCGCGAGCTCACCGCAAATCAAAAACCCAAGCTTCTCAATTGCCAAACGAGTGAAATCCAGATCGGAAGGAACGGGATCGAGCGCTACCCCGAGGTTTGCTCCGTTGCTTCGCAAGAACGAATTGAAGAGTCGCAGGAACTCGACGCGGTCGAGGGATCGAGGGTGTTTGAGCTTCTTCTTCAGAGATTTGGAGAACTTGGTCATTGATTTGATTACTGACAAGTCGGTTTCCGTGATGGACCATCCAGAAACGCGGCTGATGAGAGGAGCGGCGCCGTTGGTTTCGGAGTCGGGCTTCAAGTTGGGGAAGATCTCGTCGGAGTTCAGGATGATCGGGTACTGGAAGAACTCCCCGGCGAAGAACTCCCCGGCTTCGACAGCCGCCGTCGCCTTGGTGATGGTGTCTAGTAGCGTCATAGAGGGAAAGGGAAGGACTTCAGGAGAGGGAAGGAAGGGACTCGGTACCGAAATACCGCTCGTTCAGAGGGAAAGGAAGGGACTCGGTACCGAAATGATGCCCTAGGGTTTGTATTTTTGATATAATTACACTCAACTTCTTGAATTTAAAATTTAATAACGTATAAATTTATATGTTTAAAATTATAATATCAAATCTTTGAATTTTAATAATTTTTAAAAAATAATTAATTATTAAAATTATCATTATACTTCTGGGCCTCTCTCTTCATCGCCTCCCCCTCTCTCTCCTCTCGATTGGCGCACATGGGCCATGCCGCGCAGCCGCCAGGGAGCGTGGCGTGTACGCTTCACTGGCTACCGTGTGGTGTGGCGAGGAGGAGAGAAAGGTCCAGAGATATAATGATAATTTTAAAAAATTTTAATAATAAAAATTTTAAAAAAGACTCATCTGATAATTTATTGAAACTCAGAAATCCAATGTTATAATTTTAAAAACGTGGACCTGTGCATTATTAAACATTAAGCTCAGAAATTTCAATGTAATTATCTCTTTTTTTTAAAAAAAAAAATTTAAACTAGCAAATGAGGTTTGGGAGGAAATATTTAGTGGGGAGCAAACCACATTTGTTGGGCGGTTGTAAATGGGGCCACAATGTGTGGCATCGATCAAATCTATGATAAATATTACTTGATGAAGCGAATAAAGTAAAAGACAAATAGTCTAATTAATCTTATCGGATTGTTAGACCTCTTAATAGACTGTCAAGTTGGTCTGATTGAACGGTCTGATATATTCTACCAGATAGTTGTAATCTACTTTACTATATGAGTAATACATACATGTATTAACAGTAAATACTATTAAAAAAAAGCTTTAGATTAGGGAGGTATTAATTAAACAAGATATTAGTACATGTGATATGTGCCTAATTTGACATGTGAGTTTTGGAAAAAAAAAATTGGGTTAGAAATAGAGAGAAAAATAAAATTAATTCAACATTATGATAACCAACAACAAACCAACAACAACAGCCTACTTTCCCACTAGGTGGGTCGGCTACATGAATTCTTGTTTCCATTGCGCTCTATCAGTTACCAAATTCTTATCTAAGTTTAAGTAACTAAGATCATTCCTTATAGTTTCTTGCCATGTCTTCTTTGGTCTCCCTCTTCCTCTTTGTACATGGGCAAAATCCAGTATAACTCATTTTCTAACTGGAGCTTAATTGGCCTGCGGATTTAGATGTCCAAACCATCGAAGCCGACTTTCTCTAAGTTTATCCTCAATTGGTGCAACACCAACTTTCTTTCGGATATACTCATTTCTCATTCTATCCTTTCGTGTATATCCACACATCCACCTTAACATCCTCATTTCTGCAACATTTATTTTATTTGTAATGTTTCTTCTTTGCAGGGCCAGCATTCAGCCACCATATATCATCGTGGTCTTACAACAGTTTTATAAAATTTACCCTAATTTTGGATGGAATTTTTCTATCGCATAACACTCCAGAAGCATTTCTTCCATTTTACCCAGCCTGCTTGAACCTGCTAATAAAGTCATTATCTATTTCGCCATCATTTTGTAAATTGATCCAAGGTATCTAAAGCGCTCACTCTTCTTGACAATTTGATCAACAATTGTCACATCTCCAATATAACTATTCTTTCTTGACTAAATGTGCACTCCATATATTCAGTTTTTGATCTGCTGAGATGCAAACCTTTAGATTCTAGAGCATTCCTCCAAAGCTCTAGTTTCGCTTTAGCTCCCTCTTTAGTTTTCTCAATAAGGACAATATCATCTGCGAAGAGCATACACCAAGGCACTTCATCTTGGATATGTCCAGTCATGACTTCCATAACAAAGCAAAAAGATACGACTTAAAGCCGAGCCTTGGTGTTAATCCAACTGTAATAGGAAAATCCTTAGTCAAACCTCCTTGTGTCCGAACAGATTAACAGCTCCTTCATACATGTCTTTAAAACTTGAATATTAAGCAGTGCAAATCTCTTTCTTTTCTAAAACTCTCCAAAGTACTTCTCTTGAGACTTTATCATAAGCCTTTTCCAAATCAATAAAAACCAAATGTAAGTTTTCCTTTCTCTCCTTAAATTTCTCCATTAAACTTCTTAATAAATGAATGCTTCATATAGTAGATCTACCTGGCATAAAACCAAACTGATTCTCTGATGTCTTAAGTATTAGGCGCTAATCTTGTTCGATCACCCTCTCCCAAAGTTTTAAGTATGACTCAATTAATTTAATTCCTCTATAATTTGGCACAATTTTGTACATCCATTGTTCTTATAAATAGTACTAATTATACTCTTTCTCCATTCATTTGATATCCTGTTTAGTCTTCAAAATCATATTAAACATCTACTAAGCAAGAACTCCTTCATCTCCTAAGCACTGCCAAAAATCAATTGGGATGTTATTGGTCCTATGCTTTTTTTATGTTTCATCTTCTTTTAAAGCTTTCCAGACTTCAGCTTACTAATACGGCGGATGTAAGAGTAATTTTACTTCTTTTAGGGTGCTGAATTCTGTAAAATCAATTGAATTATCACAATCTTCATTGGAAAAGCTGTTGAAAGAAACTCATCCATCTATTTTTGATATCTTGCTTCCATAAAAAGTACTCTTTGATTTTCATCCTTTAATACATTTTACTTCAATTAAATCTTTAGTTTTTCTATCTCTTGCCTTGGCAATTCCTATAATAATTGTCTTTCTCCTTTAGTGCTAGCTTCTTATATAAAATCCTCAAAAACCATATTTTTTGCATTGCCTATTGCTTTCTTAGCTCTCGTCGAGCCACTTTATATTTCTTCCCACTTATCATTATTTTTTTTTAAACCAATCTCTAAACAAATCTTCTTTTCCTTAATTTTTTCTTGTACATCATCTTTCCACCACCAAGTATCTTTATTATTTGGAATCATTCCTTTGGATTCTCCCCCAGCACATCCTTGCCACCTTACGAATACAAGTTAGCAACTGTCAACCACATAAGATCAGTTTCCCCGTTAATATTCCATTGCCCAGTTCTAAGAACTTTCTCTTAAATTATACATTGTTCTCATTCTTTAGATATCCCACCCATCGAGTCCGAGGATAGGATTTTGACTTATTATTTCTTCTCAATACTTTATCTCGGAATCTAAAACTATTAATCGATGTTGGGTAGTCAAACAGTTCACTTGGAATGACTTTACAATTTTTACAATCAAGCGATCTCGTTTCCTTATAAGAAAATAATCAATCTGAGTTCTTTGAAGTTCCATTTTTGTACGTGATAACATGCTCCTCTCTCTTCTTGAATAAAGTATTTAGCAATTACAGATCATTATGCTGAAGAAAACTCTTAAAATAGTTTTTACCCTCCTCCATTTATCTCTCCAAAACCATATCCACCATTGGATATTATTAAATTCCTCAGCAACACGTTCCAACATGTCCATTTAAATCTCCTCCAATAAATAATCTTCTCCTGAGGTATCTCTTGTATTAACTCTTTCTAAATCATTCCAAAATTTTCCTTTGTCCTCGCATCTAAGCCAACTTTGGGGAAGCATACACACTTACAATATTAAAAAATCATTCCAATTGATTATAATTTTAAAGCCATAATTCTATCACAATTTCTCTTAACTTCCACTACATGATCCTTCAAGCTCTTATTCAGAATTATACCCACTCCGTTTTTATTTTTATTCTTACCAGAGTACCAAAGTTAAAACCTAGGCCATCAATTTCCTTTAGCTTTCTCTCCAACCCATTTGTTTCCTGCAGGCACAAAATATTAATCTTTCTATGAATCATAATATCCACCAACTCCATTAGATTTACCCGTCAGGCTGCCTTATTCCACAAGTTCCTAATCTAATCCTACTGATTTGAGCTTCTTACTATGATGGCACTAGCTTCTTAACCCGCATCCTCCATGATGTGGGGACCCTTGCTCATTTTTCACTACACGACGGCGCCGATGCAGCCGCCTTGCCCATTTTATCACGATATTCAGCAAATACAGCGCGTCGCTTCCAGGGAACGCCCTAGCTTTAACGCAATTTTCTAAAGGATTCATGTCATGATTGATTCGACAAATTTTACGCTGGCTGTCGACTACCTAACGCAACCCTCCGCATTTCTCATCCGGGACTTGGGACCCGGCAACGGCGCGTTAAATTCAACATTATGATGCGAAATAATATTATTTTTATATTAAAATTTCTATTAAATGTAATATAAAATTGATTATTTTATTATATATATATATAAGATGTAAAATAAAATTTATTTTTTGGGTTATTATTTATGTTAAAATTTTAACATTAAATTTTTCATGAGATATAAATAAATATAAAATATTAGTAAAGTGTTTTTTAGAGTGTTTTAGATAGTTTTAATTCTAATGTCAAACAAAATTTTAATATTAAATTATTATTATGATTTTTTTTTATAGATATTTACTGTTAGTACATATATATATGTACTCATCGGAGTAGATTGTATTGTCTAATTAAGTCAACCGAATGATAAAATCATCCTTCATTTTATTTGGTTTATTTCACTTGAACAGTCTATTGTGAGGTCGGACAGTCCACTAAAACCAATCGAACTGTTTGTTATCTTTCATTCTATTTATTTTACCATCGAGTGGCGTCTATTATGAGGTTGATGGGTGCCATGTGGCACGTCATTACTAGCAAGTGAACTACTGATGTAGTTCACTTGCTGCACTGAATAATTTCTCAAAATTTGGAGATATTTTTAATGAAAAAATTTATTTTATCAATTTATCATATACGATCACATGACAGGCTATAATTGAGAACCCAATATTCCATTCCACGAACGCAATAATCCTTCTTATGAAGGACCAAAATCAACCAATTGACCTCAATTTGGTTACTCAATTTAAATTTTTTAAGGAGAAGTTAAAAGTAATTCTATATATCACATTATATAATTTAACTTAAATACTAAATAAATAATATGTTAAATAATAAATAAATTTTAAGATCATACAAACTCTATTTCATGATTTTTTAAAAAATATTGTTTTGCATTTTACGCATTTTTAAGTAAAACTAATTTTAATCTTGTTTGATTGAAATCTTAAAAATCACTTATCATATTTTTATATTTATTTTAACTTAAACTATAATAAAAGATAAGTTTATTTAACATTTTATATCTATTTTAATAAAAAATTTATTCTTTTTTATATCTTACATAATTCATAATATTAAAAAAATATTTAATTTCATATTATACATTAATATCATACACTTTTTCTCTCCCATTTAAAGAACAACTCTCAATAAAATAAGTGTTTAATGTGCATTGAAAATTAGATGAGGCCATTCAGCCTCACCTTCTCTTGTTTTTGTGCTCATAGGCGTCCTTCATGATCGGATCTGGGGTAAGTGGAACGTCTACTTTCTTTTTCTTCTTCTTTTTCTTCTGCCATTGTGCCTTCATCTTCCTTCTTCAGTGCAGCGATTTAGCCTCATATTCTCTCGTTTTTGTGCTCATCAATGTTCCTCTTGGTTGGATATGAGGTTTTAGCTTAATTCGGAGATAATTGTATGGTTTATTAAAACTATCTTTATTTTCTTCTTCATTTTGAAGTATGCATGTAAGATTTTATAATATTTTGAGTGTACATAATGTAATTAATTAAGAATGGATGGGTAAATATAAATAAAATTAAATTACGTGATATGTAGGTAATTATTCCTTTAATTTTATGTTCAATATATTATTTGATTATGGGGGGAGGAGAGAACAACATTGGCCCCTTCTCGTTATAGCAAAATATTTTATTAATATTATAGCACAATATTTTTTAGATGCTTGTCAAACTTATTTTATGTAATTAAATTCTAGGAACCTTAGTTAGATGTTATGATGCTTGAATTAAAAGATTCAATTGCTATTTTTTTTAAAATTATAGATTAAAATGAAATTATAATTTAATAATAGAGATTTATTATTAGTAATTTTGAGTTTTTAATTTGACCCTTGAGTTGTTTATCTCAATTGCCTTGACAAGATAAACAATGTCAATTATTTTGGATTTAATAAATTATTTAATATTATGATTATTATAAATATATGCTATATATTAAAATTTAGTTATTTTATATAATTAAAATTTATGTCTTTAATAATATATTTTTAGTTATTAAAAATTATATAAAATTATATTTCATGCAAAAACTCATGTTATAAAATTATAACATATTAATGATAAGAAGTTGTTATTTTTATAAGATTTTAGTAATTAATATAAATTATTAAAAATTAAAATTTTAAAAATGTGTATTAGTTATATTTTAGTGATATATATATATATTATATATAATTTTCATTAAATTTTTACACTATCTTAACTTATTGCTTTTAATAATTATTTACTATTTTTTATTATTTAATTTCAATGCCAATAT